>JBCJKH010025645.1:0-13338 GCA_039877255.1 Loriculus beryllinus
CAGGAGAAGAATAAAACCCACTTCTTCTTACATAGCCACTACCCCCCACCCCCCCCAAAAAAAAAAAAACCACAACAACAACAACAACCAAGCACAAAATAAAACCCAACCCAGCCCAACCAAACAAACACACCAAACCATCATGATCTACTTTAAATGTAAATTGGATGGGTTTTTTTTATTTCAGCTTATATGGACAGGACCAAACTAGGCTATCATCACACTGAATGACAAACTGAACTGGAGCTCAGGAATCAGATCAGAGCAGACTTAAGGAGCTTGATCAAAAGTATAATTTAAGGCACTTGTTGTATGATCTGTCTGCTTGAATGTATCTAACATTGCCAATACTCATGAAGGGAAACAGTTGTTCTAGGAAACTGCAAATGTGGGAAACTTTACACAGTATCTTCCTCTAACACAGTAAACCTCCTCTCATTTATAGACTTTAGCTCCTTAGGAGGAGGAGCATTTCCAAGCATCACTTGCATTTTCCTCTTCCTTTGAATATATGACTTGTAAATTTAGCCTAAAGTTTCAGAAACTTGAAGGGACAATAAGCTAGTTATAGGCAATGAGAGAGTAAAGAAAAATAAGTTAACAGTGAGGCAAGGTGCTACCTCAGTATTTTTCACTTCTTTTTTCCTTACATTCATTCATCTTCCTTACAGTCATTCCAAGTGGGTTAAATTAATAACGAAGATTCACCTAATTGCTCTCTATTGGCAATGATACTTCATTTAGGATTTAAAAGAAAAAAAAAAGGCAAATAGTTTGTTTTCCTGTCTTGTTGCATTTTTTAGCAGTTATTTCATTTTTAGATAAGTTATTTCCAACTATTCATTATCAAATTGAGCAATGCATGAAATACTTGTTTATTGCCTCTTCATCATGGCACTAGCTCTGATGTGTCTCATTTTTCAGATTGCAGATTTTGGTTTTGCATCCTATAAAAGCTGGAGTCAGCTGTCCCGAGAAGAGACAGGCCGACGGAAGCAAATCAGCAGTGTTTGTCAGTACAGTGGTGGGACTCTTTCCTATATGGCCCCAGAGCATTTAAGCACTATTCACATAAAACCTGGAGAGAAATCAGATGTTTACAGCTTCGGCATAGTGATGTGGGCAATTTTTGCTAACAAAGAGCCATATGAACGTAAGTTACTTCCAAAAGGATGCTATCATAAAATGAAGTTACAAATGTTAAGCATTTAAACTTATAAAATTAAGATTAGTAGATTAAATCACCTATACCTAAGAACAGTGCCTGTTCTTCACCTCATGGCCAGTAAAAGGCAGTAGTTGCATCATTCCAGACTTCTAAGCATAGACAAGAATATCTAAATTGAAATCCTGGCATGAGCCCAATCTATTCCATCCACATGGTGGAGGCATAAACCTGCACTCAGTGGCATAAGTTATAGAAACCTCTGGCAGGCCAAGATGGAATCTTTGATGTTACTCTTATTTTCTGAGGTGGACTAGTTATGTGTGTTTTTTCTTTCAACAGGAACAGTCACATAGCCAGTTGTCACTTCTCAGCTGTGTCACAAATTTCTCAACGCATAGTAATGTGCTCATACAGTGCAATAGGAGCAGACTGTGGAATTCCAGAGTAAAATGTTTATTGTTTTGAATAGATTTTTTGCTAAATGGCTAAATGTTGGCTGTGTGGCCATCTTTGTGTACCCAGTGCAAAGCATAACTGAGATACAGGTTCTGTAGAGCTAGATCCATTACTCCACTTACGCTGGGTATGTCTTAGATATAAAAGTAAATCCATTTATCTTAAAATAAATCTCTAACCCATGGAAGCTAGAGCAGAGGATTCAAATTCACTAATGTGAAAGTAGTAGCTGTAACTCAGACATCTTTGAGATCTTTCACATATCCACAAACACACATGGAACTGCTTCATTTTTTCTTTCTTCGCTATTTCTTTTACCTATGGAAAGGTAGCAAAACCCATGATCAGAATTTGATTTCATTTTTCAGATAGTATAAATGATTCTCAGATTCGGTTTGTTGTCGAGCGTGGAAACAGGCCAGACATAGAGGAGATCACTGATAAATGTCCAGTGGAGATTATTAGCTTAATGAAACAATGCTGGAAACAAGAGTCAGAGAAACGGCCAACCTTTGCAGGTGAGGCACTGCTTTAGGATTCTTTTTGTTACTTGTCCGTCAATAGTTTGTAATGTAGTAAAACAAACTTGAGTGTTTTCCTCTTAAAATACAAGTTTTTGCTTTGAAAATAGAAATATCAATTCACATGTCCAGTAAAGCATGCTCCTTGTACCCCAACTAAAAATGGGATCTGGTCCAACATTTACAGATTTGAGAAATACTCATGAGTGGATAGAGCTAAGATATTTTATACTTGCTGATAATTTGTCTTTAGCATAGTATAATCTTCCTGCTGAAATTTACAGAAAAGCTGACATCAGGGGACATAGTATACCTTGGCTATGACTGAGAAAATCCCCTATTGACACTAGCTTCAAAATCTGTCTGGTTTAGCTCTCCCTGAGCAATACAACAGCCTTTGACTAGTTAATCAGCCTTTCTTATAGTCAGATCCCAAAACACTTGTAGTCAGTGAAAGTCTTGCCTGAGGGGGCTGGGAAGGAGAGTAACAGCATTCAGCAAATGAGTCAAAATTCTTTTAACTCCTCTTGCCTCTTCTTTCTGTTTCAATGCCTGGTGCCAAAAAACCAAACAAACAAACAAAAAAACAACAAATAAAACAACCCATAAAACAAAAGCCTCTATGCATAACAGGAAACAGGTTTGGATTTAGCCAGGAACATCAAGAGCTTTGTATACAACAGGCATGTACTTAAACACTCGGGAGAAATTTGTATAACAGGAGGAACCTATCTACTCTTTCCATATTTAACGTGCATAATCTACTGCTAATGGATTGATTTTATACTTGCACTGGGTCTTAGATTCTAATTTTCCCATGTGCGAAATACTGATATTTACCATGTTTGTAAATTATTTCAATGATTCCATCTTTAACAGAGGTTGGGATAATTGTTTACAAAATAGCTGAATGCTTATTTCTTAAAATATAGCAACCAATCTTTTGGCCAGTCAAGCCAAGGAAAGGAGCTGTTAGACACAGATCATAGACAGGGAGTTTTCACCCTGAAAAGCGATACACCAACAACAATGACGAAAAGTCACTAGAAATCATCCTGTTCTTGTTACTATACTAGGGCTAAATGAGCCATGTGAACAGATTCTAAATATATATGACTTTCCTGTTTCTGGCTTCATACAAATCTTTATTCAATCCTTACCTCTCAAAATTGTTAACAGTATAAATCACTTATTTTCTATTGAAAACCACTTTCATATAGTTCTTTCCTTTTTGCAGAAATTAGTCAAAGATACAGTCCATTTTACTGCCAAAATCTAAAAAACAATATTGGAGCTGATCTGGAGAAGTTAAAAGTGAGTAACTTTCTAAGCATTTTAAAGTATCAGTTCCCCATAACCCCTCTCTCCAATCGCAGTTATGTCGGGGTTCTGTCACTTTGAGACTGATAAGACTGGACTGACCTGATTTCCTTCTGTGATTAAAATGGTTGGATTTGGGAAGGAGGGGAGAGCAGTGCATGTCATTTACTTCAGCACTTCCTCCCAGAATACTCTTGTATCCAAGTTTGGATGTTGTTGTCTGGATGGGCAGATGAAAACAGGTTGGATGGTGAGTCAGAGGGTTAGTGGGTTGTACTTCTTCACTTGGAAGCTACTAACAACTGCTGTAGTGAAGGGGTCTGCTGTACCAGGGCCTTCCCTAGTTTACTTCTTTATCAGTGGCCTGACAGCAGTGATGGAGCATACTTTCGTAAGGTGTGCAGGTGACACAAAACTAGGAAGACCAGTCAATACAGTCACAAGGGCAAGGCTGCCAGCTGCAGGCTGGAGAACCTGTGAAATTCAGAAAGGACAAATGCAGCATGTTGCATCTGGAATAATCCCTGGCTTCAGTGTCAGCTGGGGTCTGCCTGGCCAGGGAGCAGCACTGTTGAGAAAGACCTTAGGGTAGTGGTGAGCAGCAACCTGGGCACCAGCAAGAGCCTCGACAGCAGTCAGGAAGGCCAGCAGCAGGAGGAGATAAGCTCAGCCCTTGTTAGTCCTGCCATATGAGTTGGGGCTGAAGGACCAGGACTGTCTCAGCCAAACTTCCAGTATCTCTTCATCCTACCTATGAGGAGTTTATTGAGAGGACAGAGCAAGCTCTTCACAGCACGGATAGTAGGAGGACATGAGACAGTGGACATAAACTGAAACAAGGGAGATTCAAACTGGATATGAGGGAAAAAAAAACCCAAACCAAACCAAACTGCCCTGTGAGGACAGCCAAGCAGTAGAGCAAGTTACCTAAAGAAGTTGTCCTGTCACCATCACTGGAGGGTTTTGACACCCAACTGCACAACTCTGATCCCCTAAATGACCCTGTTTTGAGCGAGAGGTGGGCCTGAGATGCCCCAAGGTCTGTTGTCACCTGAGTGACACTCTGATTCTATAACAATACTTTGCAAAAGCTCCTCATATATCCATTAAGTTTCACTCATTAAATAAAATGTCGTTCCTAGAGATTCAAAAGTTGCAGAATCTGACAGAGACTACTTGTAAAAAAAGACCTCTGTAAATTCTTGGTAATCTATGTACTACATTCATCTAGAGAGTCCCAGCCTGTTTGAAAACAGGAAGTTATACCACAGTAATAACAGGGAATATTTTGAGTCACATGTTTTTCCTGAGTATCCAAGTCAGTTCCTCTTACTTCTCTATAGGTTTATAAATTATGATAATGTTTTTTTGACTGAAAACACGAGAATGAGAACTTCTTGGGCTGATTTTATCACCGATTTTATGAATTTACTGACTTCTGTAATATTGACAGCTGTCAGTGAGAACTCCTGGCATTACAGTTTTAATCTTTGCAGTGAAATAAGGCTCAGATACCCAGTCATTTTAAATAAGAAAACAGCTTCCTTCCTGAAACTGTTAATTTATGGTTTTCTTTAAAGTGCTTCCTTCTGTTACCAACTCTGCAGTTGTGGAAACAACTGCTTTTAGTTTAGTGAACACGGGATATTTGTGAAATACAAGTGACTGTTGGAAAACACAGTAGAGTTTTGCAAAATAAAACTGATGGAACAAATTTCCTGGACTGATTTGACCAAACTAACTCACAATGCGAAGTATATACATCTGATTTATGGTAAAGTATATATATCTGATTTATGATAGTGACCCCAAATCAGGATCATGGCTAATTATACTAGCTGTATTACATCTGTGCAATATACATCTCAAATCATAGGGACCAAAGGACTACTTGAAAAATGGGCCATGAATCTATTACTTTCTCAGGAAGGAAAGCATCCATTCTGATCAGGGCACAAAATGCAAGTACTGCATCCAAGGCAAGTGAATGTGGTGAATGAACTGTTAATACAGCTTCAGTAGCAACATGAGTTGGAGGGTTGCACATCGGGCATAGCCCCCCACTAGCAACTGTAGAAGCAGAGTCCGCAGCCTCCTAACTAAAATGGCCACAGAGTCACAGAATGGGTGAGATTGGAAGGGACCTCCGCAGGTCGTCTGGTCCAATTGCCCTGCTCAAGGAGTTCAGTTATTCAAGAAAAATCTAAAGACCTAAGATTACAATGTGCTTTAGAATGTTATCTGTTGCTTTCAGAAGTAAGTAGAGTTTATCTGGGGAGGGATGGGGGACAGGGGATGTGAGGGAGTGAGTAGCGGTTGTTGATTTTTATTCTGTGAAAGTACTACTTGGGTTTAATTAAAAAAAATACTACTTTTAGAACTAATTAGTAAGGAGCAGTGAAGGAAATAGAAAATTTTTTTTCCAGGTAAAAAAATATACTTCTAGGGAAGTCTGAATAGTGGGAATATCAGAAGATTAGAACAAGAATGGATTTTGCCTTCAATCTAGTGAAGTGAGGATGAGGGTTTACAGAAAGGAAAATGCACTGCTTATTTCTGAAGATTTGCTTTAAACTCCTTGTTCATAATACTCTTCATAAAAGTCATCATGGTCATACCTGAATGAAAATCTTTCTCATCTCTTCCCTATCACTGAATATACTTGAAATAAATATAATCCACAGAACAGGGTGCACATTTGCTACCTTTACCTCAGCAGCATCTTCTCACCAAGATTGCTTGCAAGAACTCTATTAAGTACAAGACGGACAATCCAAATCCACTGTCTCTGGGTTAAGCTCATACTCATGTAAGGAAGGATATTGTTTGGCCAACTTAGAGTATTGTATTCTGCAGTTGCATTGCAGTCCTTCCTTCTTTCACTGAAGAAAAGATTTTGCCCATCCATAGCAAAGCAACAGGTATTTTTTGTTAGGCTATGCTCTCTGCAAGGGTATGGAATCTTTTTCCATACCCAGATTCTCAGATTCATGGAATATGTTCATTCCAGTCACTTTGCTGTGAAGCTGTGCCATTTCCTATTCTACAGGAACTCCCTTTGGTTAAACTTTTGCCTATAAATTCTTTCTTATATGCAGAAAATGTGGCCTGTGTCAGATGAACTGCTGGATGAGATGCAGTCCCTTCAAATAGATGCTATAGCAGAAAACAGAAATAATGCTCAAGCAGGTAAGGCACTTACTAACACATCATTATTCTGTGTATTCTGCCAAAGATGAAGTTGCGTACATGTACAAAATAAGTGATCTTACCATTAAGGGGTTATGAAGAAACTTAATTGTTCAGCATTTGAGAAAGAACTGTAATCACTGAAAAGATTAAATTTGCTGCCAATCTCCCAAAAGTCATACATAGATAAATTTTCTCTTCTTTCGTATTTTCCATCACATCTTGCATGAGTTGCATGTTTCGTAGTTTTATAGAGCTGTCTTACTAATATGATTATATAGTTATAGTTTTGTAGAAATGTAACTGGAATTTTTTTACCGAAGTTTTTTTAATGGCAAAGGATATAGGATCATATTTGCAACACTGATTTACAAGCAACAATATCAAATTCATCAGAAATTAGATCCTGCTAAGTTTGCTCACACCATTTGAAAGGCATGAAATGAATAATGTTAAACTGTGACATACAACTAATAAGCCTTCCCCAAAGCTAGGTTTGCCGTAACTGTTCTTCAATTGAACTGACGGACTTTGTAGGGCAGCACTACTGCTATATTTCAAAATAAGTACAATTACATTTCCCTAGCAAAAATAATCATGTATGGCTGCAGCAGATTACGTGTTTTAAGTATGAAAGGCTTTATTGTGAATATACACTGAATCTACACTAGTTTGACAGCCCGTCAGTCAAAGTCAGGTTTTCCTCTCCAGTCAATGGGCATTACTCAGATAGTGGTAGTGAAAGATATCCCACAGGCTTTCTTCATACATCTCAAACTTGCCCTGGAGAATGGATGCCATGTAGTTTATGCTAATACTGAATTGCTAATAGCTATCACTTTTGATGAGGTTGTGTCTGTATTGGATCATTCCTCCCACTCCCTCTCTAGCAGCAGTAACAAAAGCAGCAGAATGAATCAGACTGGAGGTGTACTAATATAAAGACATAAAAAGGAACTAGTCTGAATTTATGGAACTGGGGACGGAGAGATGGGACACAACATAGTTCACTGACATCTGTGCTAAATAGAAGCACATACATACACTTTATTCCAGTCTTATAGTGGTCTATAAGAGTCCTTTGCTTTAGGTAATGTACATTGCCAGACAACTGTGTCTGTACATTGTACAAACAACTGTGAAGCTTTCAGAATTTTTTAAGGAAATATCTGTAGTCCTACCCTTAAAACCATAAGAACAAAGAGTAACAAGAAGAGTTTAAAATTCTTCTTTAGTCTTGGAATGCTGCAGCATGATCCAAGATCATAACTCAATCTAGTTTGAGACTGAAGTGGAGCTTCCTTTGATAGTGAGAATTAGTTTGAAGGATGTAGATGACAGTTTATTTTATTTGGTAGGCATTACTTGTGAAAGTGTATTTCTTTGGGACTATAAAGAATAAATAAGACAAAAAGAATTAATCACAAAATACCCAGACAGGATATTTTACATAATGATTTGCAAACACGACTTAAATGACAATTTGTGCTGTATGAAATAATACCTATTACAGTGGTGTTATTTTCCATCATTTTACACTCTAATTTTGCACCAATTAAACCTCAGTTAATGCCAGTGGAGACATAGCAGTAAATCAGACCCTGCAACTGCCTCCAGGAACTATTTATTTCAGTGGCTGAGAGCTTGATGTCAGTATAAATAAAGTATGCGGTGAATTCTGACACCACTTAAGTAAGTGGAATTTTGATACTAATAGTTTAAACAAGCCTATACTTCCTAGATAAAAGCTTGCAATACTTCTCTGTAAAGGCATTCTATATAATAAAACACAGCTTCTGCTGGAAGTGATGATATATTTAACCTTTTCTATGTTACCATAATATTAAAGGTAGATTAATAGATTCTAGTGTCATCACAACAAGCTCTATAATTGCATTTGGATGTATTTAAAGTATTTTAATTTTCTTCTTTTCAGATCAGCCTAATTCTCTACACAGTATTCAAGGTCCCATGACCGGTCAGGTTAATGAAGCCCTGTTTGCTGCCTCCCCTGAGAACCAGCCTGTTGAGAGCTGTGAGACCCCATTTACATCTGCTGATAATCTAAACAGAAAACTTCAGCGTGAATACAACTACCATGCATATGGGAGCAGGATGGATAAAGCAGCTCCTCCTGTAGTATATACCCCTGAAATGGGAGAGGAAGAAAGGAGACGACGAGTCACCTATGATCCACTTGCAAAGCCGTCTCCTATTCCTCAACGGAGTGAGCTGCATCTCAGAGCTGAAAAAACAAGACTGAACACTAATCCATATATTTGGCCAGTCGCAATAACACCAAAACAGGGAACTGTAGATACTTTTCATGGGATAAACCCTAAGGGTATTCTAATGGGAAACACAAATGCTGCCTATGGCTTGGGTTCAGTCAGTACCTTTAACCTAGCTACACCTGTGCCTGAATCTGACCTAAACTCGCAAAGCAATGTAAACTGGTATCCAAAGAACGCAGACAAAGATACAGGTGAGATTCCTCCTCCTCCAAGACTTGTTTCTGAAAACACACTTGCTGTCTAAAAATTAAGTGGTCAGTAGCGTCTTGTAGTTTGTGTAACACTTATTGCTAGCAGTTGATCTGCAATATAGCAAAGGGGAATTTATTTCATTAAGTTCTCTGTCTGCTTGACTTTACTTCAAGTTGCTAAAACACTATCTTTGGCTTAGTTATGCTACTTTCACTGATTTCAGGCTGTCAGTTTCAAGTGAACCATTTCTAAAGCATCAATGTAATAGGGAAGCATCAGACCCAATACCTAACTCTTCAGCTACCAACCAAGTAATAGCAAATGGCAGATACTGCTACAGCAGACACTGCTATGGCAGATGCTACTACAGCAGCTACCAAAACAAAGAGCTGCTATCAGTCATTCTAGGAAAGCAAATGAAAACTATTGACTCCCAAAACTGTTTACATTCGTACCATAGGCTCTGCTTGTGCAGAAACATCATTTGCAGCATTTCAGAAAATAAATGGGTATTTTTAGCTTGATTTGCATAAAAGTATGAGACTCTTAAGTTCAGGGGGCCAACAAGGAGCTTAGGCTCATAACTGTTTTCTCCAGAGAGATGTGCCTGGTGCTGATGGGGAGCTTCTGTTGGTATTTGCTAGTGAGCTGTGGCATATAAATGTGTGGAGACAAACAAAGAAAAGAACACTAAGCCTTGGCAAAAAGTACAAGTAAAATGGCAACTAGAGACCTATAAATCGTAACTTTCAAGAGCTAGAAATGAAAAATACGTTAGACTGTTCCTACTAAATATTGGATATTTTTAGTGTGGTATTCTTTTCCAGATCATCTCACAAGAATGCCTAGCTGTTTACAGGCAGAATGCCACAAAGGTGTTATTCTGTTACATGATGCAGAAGCTGAGTTTAGTTATTTATGTGAGTTTATTTATTGAAATGAATCAGAGCTGTCATGCCAGAAGGCAGGGATTAGAACCATCAACATCTCTAATAAAGTGAATTCTTCTGTTTGAAAGAAAAAATAAAAAATAAAACAGTTATTATAGGGAGGTTGCATGGAATAGCATGGTAGATACTGCACTTAGATGCAGAAGAGCTGCATTACAGCTCTTCCAGTGATGTGTCAGGTGACCATAACTCAGCCACTCTTACTGCCCCAGCATAAGTTCAAGAGCTCATCTGCAGGCATCCAAAACAATTACTGCCCTGGGCTGGAAGTTATATCTCTGCCAAGCATTGCTGCCACCAGCAAAAGATGCAGTGGTGTCCATGCCTTTGCTAGAGCCACTCACAAGCAGCATGATAATACAAACCGCAGTCAGTCTCAGCAGTAAGAGCACACTTGGGAGTTTGGAATTTGTCAATTTGAAGACCTGCTATGAGGCAGCTCAGCCCATAACTGTTGTATGCTGTGTTCTCACACTGCTTTCCATTAGCCAGGTATTCATACACCCACATGGAAGCATTACCTTCACTGGGATCCAAGGGTGGTTAAAGCTATTAGTCAGTGAGCAGAACCCTGGTAAGGTTACTGCTTTAAAAGAGTTATTCAAGGGGATATAATAATTTAAAAGCTTCTCATCTCTTTGCATTTAAAAGCACAAACTGTGTACTTATACTGTTACAAATATGGCAGTCATTTTTAAGTACAGTTGCTTTTTTATTTACATAATGCTTTTGAAACTTTTTCTGTTTTCCCTCTTTGTTTAGGTAACACAGATTCCAGTCCTTTCATAAGGCAAATTTCTAGACAACATTCTGGTATGCACAGAGCCAGCAGAGGTGAGTGCTGTAGCCTCTATCCATCCTGGTAGCCAACAGGCTATGCATTGCGTCCTGACCAGTAAAGCAGAAAACATCAGGATCTTGAAATAACTTATGTCATTGCTTAATACCTCTAACCATAGCTGAAGTTATTAGTACAAGTGTGCAAAACAAATTCCTGTTTCTAGAAGGACCTGTACACACCATTAAATGTGCATTTGATGGATCAAGACAGTACGTTTTTCTATCGGAAAGAGCTTTTAAAAACATGAAGGCATTCTAACATCTTCTGCACAGCAAAACCAGTCACTTTTAGATTAAATGTCAAATTGCTGCAACTCTACCCAGCTGCTGAACCACCATTTGGGACACCTGTCCTTTCTTGCTCTGGGTTTTGAATACAAATCTGTAGCTGCAGGCCTTGTGCTGATCACCCTTCCTTGAGGCACAGGTCTCTCAACTGTCTTTAATCCCTGAAATTGTCCTGTCCTTTAGGAGTTGTTAATATATGTTCCTTTCAAGATATGTGACTTGAGACACCCTGAACTCTTTAATTAACCCTTTCAAGACTTCTCCAAGTTTGTAAGTGGCTTACACTTACAAAGAAAACTGGAAACAGCAGGTTTCTCTCTTCTTGACTATAATGACCCAAACGTGACAAGCAAGCAAAGTATAGAGGCTTGGGAAAAGAGGTATATAAGCACAGTAACTTTTAATATCAACAAAGCATTTGTATGTGTTTTCATATCTTGTGCTAGATTCATTTTGCTACAAGTTAAGAAAATAACACACACATGAGATTTCTTAATTTTTTAACTAAAACTATGAACATACTTCCCAAGGCCTTCACCTCAAAAAAAAAAAGGATACAGGAATCATAATATTTTGAGACATGATAAAATGCATTCCTTTTGTGCAGTGTCTAGAAACTAACCATGCATACATACAGGTATTTCTGACTAGCAGTTCCAGGTTAACAAATATTAAATGCATTTAATCAGATTTTCATGCATGAACATAGATCTCCACACTGCAATTGAGTGTGTAACAAGGATATTTGTACATTTAATCATCATTTTGGATGATTAAATACAGAGTTTGTGTGTCATTTTAAGTATCTGTACTTCAATTTTATACCTAGATTGTGATATTCACCATTTAAACTATAGTTAGCACATTTAATGGGTGATTATCTAAAAACAGTTCAGAAAACACTGTCAAGAGAACAGAAAACTGATGTCATCCAACATGACTAGAATATTCAGTTTCATGTTATGTGAAAATCAGACAACTGTAAGCAAAAGACACCGAATTAGGTGTTTGGCTAATCATATACAAATAAACTACAGATGCAAGCTCACGGAGATGCACACAATTTAGCAGTGCAGTCAATGCATATTGACTTTTATTGCTGAGGATTCAGGGCTTAAAATAAAGGAGTAGCATTTTTTGGTAAGGCATCTAGGAAAACATACTAGTCTTGCCTTAGAACCAAAAGTACAGAACAGGGGGAAAAAAAATAAAAATAAAAAAAATAGAAATGTTGTTGAAACAAACACTACAAAAGTAATGCACTGTGAAAATAGATACAACTCAAGGATACATTCCTAGATAACAGAGATGAAATAAACTGTGGAAGAGAGATGCCATCAAGACAGCATAGTATAACATGGAGTATAGAAACTTTATGAGCAAGTAGAAACAATTTTCTGTAGTGTCACAGAACTTTGAAGTCACAACTATAAACCTGAATGTATGTCTATGAAAAGTAAAGCTGAGAGGCAGAAGAAGTAAGGCTTTAAGATTAAAACAAAAAGTGCTTTCAAGTAAAGACTACCTTCTGCAGCTGTTAGCCAGCAGAAAGCAAGGCTGCTACACATTCCTAAAGTGCAGGGAAATGTATTTACAGTCTAGTAATTACCAGCATGTAAGGTTTGGTTATGCCACTTTATCATAAAATAGAATAGGATTAGCTTTTACTTTGTGAAAGTATGTTTGTCTT
Source organism: Loriculus beryllinus (assembly GCA_039877255.1). Lineage (NCBI taxonomy): Eukaryota > Metazoa > Chordata > Aves > Psittaciformes > Psittacidae > Loriculus > Loriculus beryllinus. The sequence goes on from JBCJKH010025645.1 coordinate 12,909, forward strand.
GACTGCATAATGAAAATATGCTCACAGTTGCCAGTAAATGGCTATTTTTGCATTAAATGCAATAAAAACATTTAATCACTTCCCTTATTAGCAGAACTTTCTTTCTCCTTACCTCCTTCTCATGTTCATTCTTGACATTTGAACAATATGCAGCTGATTATAAAATTGTATTAAATTCCCTTATACAGAAGATTCAGTCAAGTACAACATAAGTAACAGTTCTGGAATTCAAATTGGATGCTACAATCACATGAAGATTGAAGAGCCCAGTCAAAACATCAGCACTTACCCTGGTGCTACAGAAGAAGCTTATAGGTATTATAAGAAAAATGGTGTGTTTGGTAAGAGAAATAGCTCCCTATTCTTGATGTATTCTCGCTATATATTAATCTGAAAATCATTTGGTTTGGAACGTATGAAAGCAGTACTG
>JBCJKH010025646.1:4572-20196 GCA_039877255.1 Loriculus beryllinus
GCCAACGGCTGCCACCTCACCCCATGGCACTGTAGACCTGCCCAGCACTGTCTTGCAGATGTGGCAGGTATTCCAACGTAAGCCCACCTCAACTGGCACAGTCACCATGAAAAGCCAGTTTATTTAGGAAAATGATATGCTGCAACAGGCTTACAGCACCACTGGAAAACTACTGTGTGTCAAAGAGAAGGATAAGCAGCAAGGATCTGAAGTCTTACAGATTTCCCCATGAGCTCTGTGTCCAAGCAATAGCCTGGAACTGAGAAAATGGACATTCCCTGTGACTCTTCATGTTTTGCACCCTTTTATTTGTTTTTTTACTGAAAATAGGATCTAGTTGCTGATCATGATTCAGGAGATGAGGATTCTGGTCCTGGCTTTGCCACTGAATTCCTTGTGTTCCTTGTGAACATTCACACAGCCTAGCTGTGTTTCTCCGTTCAACTTCTCTGACCATCTTATCTGTACAGATGTAATCCCTGCTCTGAAGAGGTGGTCCCTTGTTATGTAGTTTTTGGAGAGTAGTTGCAGTGTGCTACCACATATAGCAAGATTAAGTGATACTTGTCCTGTGCTTCTCTGGCATGTTGTCATTTAGTAGTTGTTCCACATATGCAGTTGGTTTGTCAGCATGGTTTTACTTCTGTTTCTTAATTTCTGGTCACTGCTGTCACGTTCATCCCATGCTCTTTGATGCAAAAGCAGACTTTTTAAAAACAGAGGTATAAATAAGTATTTTTTAAAGATCACCACTTCTACCTGTAGCTGACATCTATCCCTGTTTTCACTGTGATCTTGTTCAGTCTATCTAGAACATAAGAATGCACATGGTTCAATTTCCTATAGCGTGATTTCCATGTTTTATATTGCCTTGCGCTTTTTCCCTTGTGCATTACTGATGTCAGTCTATGATCTTTCTAGTTTTCTTCCTCTGCATTGTGTCTTCTTCTCACCCATGGTTGTCCTTCTTTGCCCATCTGTGCTACTATTTCAGTTGTCTTTGAATACACATTAATAGTACTTCTGAACACATGCCAGTACCGATGTTTCTATGCCATCCTTTTCTTTATCCTGTTCCACATCCAGTTTTCTCTCAGGGTTTAATCAGTTGGTGTTATTTCTCCTTCCCTCCCCCTTTGGGCTGATTCAGTCATAATAACAAGGCTTACAGGGAAAAATCCAAGTCTTGTTGAAAGATCTGATCCAAAGCTCATTACCATAGTCACTATTTTTTGAGAAACTTCCAACTATACCTCCTCACTTTTCCAGCCTCTGGCAGATCCAACGTCTCAGAAGAGGAATGGTTTCCTCTGAGTCCCACAGCTAGCCCAAAGCAGGCATCATGTTGGGAACCTGAAATGTGTTCAAATGATATCTAATCTGACACCTTCTTGTCTTTTTCTGAATAATAGGTTTTTCTTGTATCACTTTTGATAAGGCAGCCTATTAGCAGTGCTCACTTCTGACTCAGTTCTACCCTTTAGCTGTGAGAGAACAATTTGTATATTTGTAAGGTGATTTTATTTTCCAAGGATACTGAACTTACAGCACTTGCTGTTGAAATCCTTTGTTAGTACATTTATTTTCTCCAGCTGACCTTCTTGTCCACCCTTAGGACAACAAGGACTTTGATAAGTTTTTAACATGAAGACACCTTGAGGCTTTCTGAATCGGTCTTGTTTTTTACTCTGAGAAGGGTTAGGAGTAACTGTGTTAAAATGCCTGTGACTCAGTCTGGTTTGCCACCAAATGGACGTGGGTTCCTAATTAACCCCAAAGATGTAAGTTGTGTGTAATACCCCCAGCTGTGGCTGCTGCCTCTGTTTTATCTCCCTACTAAAGATTATCTATCAGATTTCTCTGGTGAGGTGTATAGTGGGTACATTTCTAGTGCTGCTTTTGGGAAATGTGACATTTAGGGTTTAGTGACCAGGCATTAATTGCAAGAAGGTAACTAAGTAAAAATACCCATTTTCAAGAAAGTTTTGTTTGCTGCTATTTTGGTTTTGAGTAGATTTTGGTCTCTGTCACTCAAGTCATTTTTGTCTCTTCTTCCGGGATCTTATATAAAAGAATCTCAGATTTGCCTTATGTATGAGCTGCTCAATAGACAAAGCATGTGTCATTTTATACTGACATAGTAACTTATTTCTATATTCCCAGTGAAATGAGACACCATTTCTTCTGCTTTCCAGACTTCTGGTTTTCCATAAACCAAATATTTCACAGGAAATAGGAGATTTCTTCTCCTGCTCTCCCAGTTGCTAACAGAAAACAACAAAACACTGGATTTGGGTTAACAGTTGATTAAAGACAGCCTTTCCTTGGTAAACTCACTTTGAAATGCGTGTCATTTATCGTAGAGGTAACAATATGAATTTCTTAGCAGCCAACAGTCTTAAATTGATAATCAGTCTAATGCAAAATGTAAATTTTATAGATACTTAAATATATGTATATATATATATATATATATATATATATATATAATTTTCTGATGGGAAGAGCTACACAGGACTTTAATACCAGGCCTTCTAAAGAGGTGCATTAAATTATCAGAGCAATGAACACAGCTTTCTATTAAATTAATGCTAAATTATGATGCTGGGCTTTGAAGCATCAATTTAACATAATGATAGTTCACAGAAGGAGCTACTCATCTGGACATTTCCTGGTCTTTCCAAAATGTGGGAATTATTCCTCTTTCCTTACAAACGGGGAGGTTCTGGTGGAGCAGTGAAGTGGTTTGCTGTCAGTCCCAAAGTGAGGTAGGGAATGGAGCAGAGCTGATCTATGGTATCTTTGGCTCAACAGACCTGGCTACCACCCCTTCCCAAAAATCAACATGAGATGGTTTAGTGAAGTGTCACTACTCTTATTGTGTGGTCTCTAATTGTTGCAAATGCCCTTGCACTGGTATGTGTGTGTCTGCACAGGGCAGGGACAGTCTGTAGTGCTACACGCATGGCACATTCCTCCCCGTGTGCTCTGGTACTGCTTTTCCACCCAGTTCTCTGGGAGTTTCCTAGTCCCAAACCCTCACCTCCATACTGGGGATTTGGGATTCCTTTTTATTTTCTTCTCCAGAGTAGTGGATAAGTGCCTCATTGGGTCCTCACAGCTCCCTCCATTTTTTCCACTCAGGCATTTTGGGAAGATAGGAAGGTATTCTTGTCCTCACCACTTCCAGAGCCCCTCATTCTCTGCACCAAGCCAAGGGCTGTGAGTGTGCTGTTGTTCCTTCCACACCTTTTTTTTCTGTCTAGAGTGTGAATCATTGTCTGCAGCAGGCTGAGCAGAGCTGTGGTGGGGGCATTGTTATGCTGGAAGATGCTAAGAGCTACTGTGCCAGGCCTTTTATGACAAGGTAATTACAGGCCAGACTGATGGCTGCTGGATGCCCTCACCAGATGCCAGGGCTTCCTATGTTTTGCCTTACCCACATCCCATTTTCTCCAGGAGCAGAACTTCCCTGCCTATGGATGCCCAAAAACTCTCCCTAAAATTTTGGTACTAGTTGGCTCTGATGTTCAAAAAACATCCACATTTCATTTGAACTAAATCATGCCATCAAGCTGATTGCAGGGACTTGAAAATTCAGCCAATTCTTTCACAAACAGAGAGCACAACTGGCTCTCACTGGTGAAATTCCACACAAAGTCCCGACATTCCTGAAGTCCTCTTGGGCGCTGCCTGGGCTCCAGCTGCAGTCAATGATTGATATGGAGTGTGGGGCTGGGGGCAGAGTACATAGGAACATGGGTCCTTGTGAAATTTGAAGTTTTGAACCTTCTGTGTGAGTGCTGAAAGACATTGTGAGCATCCAGCACAACCTACCTAGTTAACAAGAGCCTGGATTAATGTTTCCTCTGCAAAGCTGAGGCAGTTTCCTAGTCAAATTTGTCCTATTTCACCTACTTTGTGCTGAAATAAAATGTAGTTCTGAAGTATCAGCTCTTATGTTCATTACATCCTTTCTGCCCCCCAAAAAATGCTGTGATAGATCTCATAAGAGATGGTCCTGACAAAAAGAACATAGTTAACCATAGTTAGAATTTGGTTAGAGTTTATTTTTTCACTCATTCAAATATTGAAGCAATGAGCCTATCTTTGCTGCAAATGTAATTCTGTATCACAGTTAAACATATATTTTCATATACAGGTTTTGTCTGTACTGTGCTGGAGGCCTTAGAACTCCTGTTTCAAACTGGTTTTGAATAGGTGATTTGGGAAGAATGATTTCCAGTACCATTCTGCAGAGAAACCACTCTATTAAAACAGGAACAGTTCAGCAATGTTTACCTAAAACTTTTTTTCCTGCACATCATTAATTTTGTGTCATAGTGGTTTGTTTTAGACACATTGTCCTTGTGAAGGATGTCACTGTCAGCAAATCCTTTGTGTCTGTATGCTCATGCACACGTGTGTTCACATGTTCATAAAAATTTCACTTGTGTGTGTATTTCTCTTTTTGAAAAAGACTAGTGGAGGACTAGACATTGCCCATGATGTTGTTGCTTTACCTTTCTTTTTCACATTCTCTGAATGGGCTCAAGTTTTTATTGGCTACCAGCACTGTAAAGAAAAAGTTCATCCACCCACATCACAATTATTTGGTTGCTAAGAGTATTTTTAGCAGTATGATAATTGGTTCCAAATACAGTAGTTTAGAAAGATTCGCACTGTGGCCCAGCAAACAGTGAAACAAGAGTACAGGTAGGGGATGAGGCACGTGACTCACAACATTAGATGTGAGGGGATGGAGCTGCAAAAAGCTCCTGCTTCCCTTGCTGTCTTGGGTGAGTAAAAGGAGAAAGAGTGTGAAATAGTAGAGCTGTGGTCTCTCCCACCGTACCCACACAGGGGGACAGAGAGCTGTTCAGACAAGCCAGGAGGGCAGTGCAATAATCACCACAGATCCAGCGGAATCACTCACCAAAGCAGAGCCATGAATAAACACACTGACCCTTACTCATGGTAGATTATTATCTCATGGTCTAGTCTGTGAATGGATTTGCTCATACAGACAAACTGTATTGTTCTTTTCATGTTGCATCTCTCCTTCTGGACAGATGTGGAGATGATACTTGGAAGGAATGAGTTGACTGATACACAGTAATCTCCAAAAAACTTACAGAGATCCAATTATGTTTTAACCAAGTTGTTGTATCATGCTACAGCCCAACTCATTCCAATTTCCTTCCTATTCCTGAGGGACCTGATTTCTAATAATTTGAGTTTCTAAGGGCTAAAAGCACAAATAGTCTACGGAATCTTCTCATTTGTGGTGGACCGGCCAAATACAGGTACTTTCTAGAGCGCAAATGCAACACATTTTACCTATACCTGCAGCTCTGCTGGTGGGAATTCAGACTCAGCAACTCTGCAAATGCATGAAATTCAGCATGTGCCACTGGCTGGAACCAGGAGATGAAATAGTGCAGCTGAATCTCATTCCCAGATGGATTGGAATGCAAAAGGAAAACAAGCAGTTCCAAAGGAGAAAAATAAATCAAAAGATCTGTTTTACCTAGATTTCAGAATGTGGATGACAACCAAATCTTACGAAAGAGCATATTAGCACAGAGTAAGCAATTTTTATCTAGATGCTGTTCCTTTAAGCCAGCTTAAACTTTGTTGGGAAAAGGTCTCAAGCCATTGAGCAATCTCTGGTTTGGGCAATCATGTTGCTATGCTTCATCGGCTAAGCACAGCAGTAATTCAGAAAATGAAGCCGTGCTGCATCTGTCATATCATTTAAAATTTACTTCAGTTTTCCAGGTATTTGAAGATTGCAGAATGAACTGCATTACCTTGCAATATTCTGCTGACAATGGAATCTGCTCTGCCCTAAAGGGTTTCTATAGCTGGAGGTTCTTCCCCCAATGTACTCCAGTCAGTGAGACTATTGAAATTCTGACAGTAATTTATATACAGTAACTGGCTGCTCTCAGACAAGATGCTAAACCATTTCTGTTCACCAGCCTGCATTTTTCTCATGAAATGTAGCACTCCATTGGCAGTCACTTCTCCCAAACCAGCATAATTTATAAGCACTATTAACAGTTTGCATGGAAGGCATTTAAAAAAAAAAAAAAAATTACGATAAACAAGCTCAGAGAAATATCCTTAGATAGGACTGTCCATGAGTAATATTACTCTCAAAAATAGTTCCTATGGCTTAGAAAAGGCTGTAAATATAGCTCTCAGCCTGGAGAGACAATTATGCACAGACTTCTCTTTCTACGTGCTCTTGGTCCTGTTGAAGACACTGGGACTGGTTGCATGATTAAAGATAACCATGTGTCTTAAGCATCTGCAAGACTGACATTTTCCATACCAGACCGAATGCCTCTATGATGAGCACCTCTGTTTTGCAACAGGATTTCAGGAATTTTTATTTGAGGACTAAAGGCTTCTTCCATGTTAATGTTCTAAAGATACATGCATATATCTATACAGAGGAGCTTACTTTCTTATTGTTCTTACTCTGTATTAGTATTCGCAGGTTATTGCTAGTGTGTGTATCTGTCATGCTATGGGGTCAGAGCCAGCCTCCCAGATCCAAACATTACTGTATTTGGGGGTGTGTGGATTATTTTTCATGGATAACTGTCTTTATTAAAGACCATAGAGATAGCTAAAATCAGAATATTCCTGCTTTCATGGAAAACAGGCTCTTATCCAGGCAGCTCCATCCATAACAAGGTCAAAACATGAGCTTTGCATCCAAAAATCCTTTGCAGCTTGGGTCTGCATTTTTGTTCCAGATGCGAATTTCCTGGCTGCCCTCCTCCAGCACCTTATAGCTCCCTTGTCTCCTTACCATGATGAAAACACGTGAAAAATAAGTAACCCCCTCAAAATGATAATAATAATAATAAATAAATAAATAAACCCAAAACCAAACCAGAAACCAAAAGAAAAGCCCAAGCAGGGACTGATGGTCTTGATTCTTTGTGCTCACAAATAGTTAGCTCAGCATGCAAGGAATAATAGTAGTAAGAGGTTATCACCACAAAACTCTCAGTTAAATTAGTTTGGGGGCACCCGACAAGCAGCAGGTACTTCCAAGCCTCCTGCTTCAGCTCTTTTTACCTCAGAAAGTGAAGGCAGCACCATTCCCTCAGCCACCCCTCTCCTCAAACAGCAGAGCGGGCTTGTGGTGAGGTGGAGTGACATCTGTGAGGGTACAGTGTCACAGGGTGCTTGTAAAACGAGGAAAGGGCACCCCGACGGGGCCGGAGAGTGAAGGGGAGTCACACAACGTCCCCTCCGCGCTCCTCGCGGTCCCACAACCACCACCTGCTCTCCGGTCCCCTCAGGTTGCGACAGCCCTTAACGGCCGCTCCCGCCCTTCCCGCCACAGAAGCCCCTCCCCCCGCTGGTATGCGCCGGGAAGGGCGGGCGGGATGAGGGGGGGGGAGTGGAATGACGCGGGCACCGCGGGTCACGTGACGCTTTTGGAATGCCAACAATGTAGCGAATGTCCCGACTGCGCCCCGCACTCGGCGCCCGGGACGGCGGAGGGAAGATGGAGCTGGGCTCGCGCCGTCGGGGTCGTCGTCGCCGCCTCCGTTATTGAACCTTGACGGTGCCCGGTGAGGCGAGCGGCGGCGCTGGGCGCCCCGAGGAGGTGAGCGAAGGGTGGGGGGGTGGGCGCGGCGATTTTCCTCTTAACTCCGGGTGTAAGCGCCCCCCCCCCCGCCCCATACTGCTGCTTCCTGAGGGTAAAGTCGTGTGAAGAAGCGGAGGGAGCAAAGGCGGCTCGGTCCTTGGAGCGGGAGGGAGCGTCCCGTGTGTGTGTGTGTCCCTCCCAGGGGCAGCCTCCGTGCCCTGTCCGCACCCTCCGACGTTTTCCGGACGCCCGTGTGACAGCCCAGCCCGAGCGGGACTGTCCCGCCCGCCTGGGGCCTCTGCCCCGGGCCGGATAGCACGGCCTGCCCCCCGCCCCTGCCATGGGACCTGGCTCCGCGGGGTGCCCCAGCAGGCCGGAGCTGCTGGTAAATGCAATGGCCGGAGTTTTATTTTGGGAGCTTTCTGCCTGCGAAAGGAGTGAGTTTGGGGTTTGAGGAAGAAGAGGTTAGGCGCTTGCGTTCCGCGGCGTACTCCCGGCCAGCCCCGGGGTTGAGGCGGAGGCGAGGGCCGGGGTAACCGAGCGAGAGTCCGGAGCCCCCGCGGTCCCGCTCGGCTGCGGCGGGGCCCTGCTGTGCCCAGTCAGCTGAAGGTCACTGCCAAAATTCAGCACTTCGCCATCCTCTCCGCTGCCTCCCGAGTGGTGTGCGTGTTGAAATACCCCCGTCCCCGACGAAGGCACTGGCGCAAATGACGCAAAAAAGCTTATTTGGAGCGTCCGAGCTCTGTGGTCAATTACTGCTTGTTTGCTGTGGGATGGGGAAGGTGAGCTGTTTCACACAGCGCTGGATTGGGCCAGTGCTTATGGTTGGCAGTAGGACACGGGCACGGAGTTACTTTTGGAGTTTTGTAAGCCGAAGGAAGGAGAGGAGGAATGACTTGGGGAAAAACCCTCGCTTCAATTCTTTTCACTTTCACCGTATGCCCACTTATAAAGGGGAGCACTGATTGTGTATTTACTGAACCAGTTCCCCCAAACAATCTTGTCTCTCTGGTACAGAGTGGAGTATGCCTGTTCCCATGAATTTGTGATCCAGAGAGTCAAAGCAATACCTGTAAATTGAGGGAAGGGAGTTGTAGCAGTTCCTTAAAACTTTACTCCTTCCTTTTGCAGTGATCTCTAGTTCAGCTCGCTACAGAGCCTGCACGGTTATAGATTTGAAAGCAGCTTGTGAACTTAAGGTCTGGGACTTAGCTCTTGAAACACAACTGAGCTTTAGCTTCTTGCTTGTGTCCCAGCTCCACGGAGCCACTAGTACCTGTAGGCTGTTGGTGAATGAAGAAACAACAGAGTGAATAGCTAGTGCTGCTGGGACAACAAGCATCAACGTATCATTTCAGCATGGTTGGTCGATTGCTGCCAGAGCAGCTGTTGGTAATTCTCAAAGAAAAATGTTCAGTTATTCAGAAATTGTTACAACTTTATGCAGTTGAAGTAAAGCTGCACTTATTTGAAGTAAGGATAATGGACAAGCTTCTAATTTGTGCAGAACATGGAATATCTGGGGGGGAGTAAAAAAGCCTCAAACCATTAGGATTGTTTAGTCAAAATGGCTTGAAGCTCAAAAATAATTCTGAAAAATCGATTCATATGATAGCAGGAAGGCTATTGATACATTCATGCTCTAGGCAAGGTGCAGATTACAAGGATTTGGAATTACCGAAATCCAGATGTACCATCATAAATGCTTAAACAGAATTAGATACACTGGTTATCTTTTAAAGTACACGAGCTTTTTATTTTTTGCTAAAATGCAAATCACAGCTGGATTGTAAAAAGAAAGGCAGATTGCCTTTCTCTATAACTTATCTGTAATATTTAATGTTATGATTTCTTGGCTTATTTTACATATTTAGTTAAAAAAACCCAAAACCCTTCTGCAAAATACAAACCACATTTGCAGTTTGCTCCAGTACTTACTGTTGTTGCTGTTCTCATTCATGCTGTCTGAAGGATCAGAGTTTCTTTCTGGTTTAGCAGTATTGTAAATGTAAGCTGAGGAAGTTGCCAGCTGGCTTGACCTAGCGTTATTAGACTCGAGTTTAGGCTAAAGGTCACAAAAGTTCTTTATGTGAAGTATGTGTGTAAGTGGGAAAGCAGTCCTTTGCTGCAAAGAAGGTGGGGGGATTGCAGGCTTCCCAGCATGTCCCAGGCCTGAGGATTGGCATAGGAACTGAAAAGGAAGAACTCAGATTCCTAAACCTAGCCATATGGTGCCTGCTGCTGTCAGGAAAAGAAAGACGGTTACAGACCAATTAATTGCTCTGTATCGTTTCAGTATTAGCTAGGTATGATGTAATCCTAAAAGGCTGGGTTGTTTCTTTGTTGTTTGGTTGTTGTGGGTTTGTTTGTTTGTTTGTGGGGTTTTTTTTTGGTTTTGTTTGTTTTTTAACAAGGTTATCTTTTTATCTTTTGCTCTAAGTAGAAAAGTTGAGTTCTTGAGATCCATTTGTCTTCATCTGAGAACGATGAAAGCTTGATCTGTTTTTGACTAAAAGCTGATATGTCATTTTTGAAAATACCAAAATCTAGATGAACAGCTTTAGCGCTTTAAGAAAAGGGACAAACCCTTTCCAATGTGCATGTGGACTTTTATGTCACTGTTAGTTCTTGATGAGTTAGGGTTGCAGGATATCCTTAGAAAGTACTGAGTGGAGGAACTCAAGACCTTGACTACATTCTAGGTGTCTTTTGCTAAGATTTAAATGGTCAGTAAAACTTCAGTTTAACTTTCAGTTAACTGAAAGAGGTTGACGTGGATTAATCTCAAGTGATTAATCTATGCTTCTGCATTTCAAACTGATAAACCATCATGAAAGAGTCTGGGAGCTGACTTCACTGTTGCATTTCAGTCCTTGCTTGTAGAGGGAAGCTTGAACTCTGTGCTAACAAGAAAGTGATGATGGGCTTCAGAGGTGAAGGTGTCCAGATTGTTTTGGCCTTCACAGGAGTAAACTGCTTGGCAGTGGGAAATGATGGTAAACTTATGGAAATGGTTCTTTTGCTGGGGAATAGTACAGCTATCAGGAAGAGCTGTTGCAATGAGTTGAATTTTAGTGCAAGCTTGAGAAAATAAAGAACAATGCTTCCTGGAGAAACTCTTTCCAATGATAAATGTGCTATGATCAGAAGTGAAGTGCCTGAAAAAGACCCCAAAAAAACCCCAACAAACAAACTGGTTGACTTCTGAGTGACAGAGAGGGACATACAGTATGTTACCTTCTTCTGTATTTGGAATCTGAAAACAACTGAACAAAATTCTGACCTTCCCAAGAAAGTGGCTTGAGCACCATTTGGACTTCACTTTGCCAAGTGCTAATACCAGCAGCAGAAGCAAACTTGCATAAGCAGTATCAATAGGGGGGTGACATTTCTGATAAAGCTGCCTTTTTCATCCTCTTCAGAATGCATAATTATGTAATGTTTCTGTTATGGTGATGCCACAAGGACTTAGTTAAGGTAGGATTTTTGTTGTCACTTCATGCTGCACAGAGTTCGTAAGTTGCTGGGTAGCTCAGCTATGCTGCATAGTTCTGTGCTGCATGTCAGAAGAGTGCATGAGGCTGTCTCAAAGTCTTTTTTTTTCTGTGTGGGGTACTATCTGAGCTGGTTCTGCCACTTGTGCTGTTGCTGTGTACCTCCATTGAACCCTCTTTTCCCTTTCTTCCCTATAAAGCACAGCTAATGAAATATTATATACCCTCTCCCACTTTTCTTCTTCTCTTCCTTCCAGTTCTGGGGAGAATTCTTACCTTCAGGCTTTGCTAAGATATTAATTTGGAAAGGCAAAATATCTTGTCTTTCTGTTACTCACTTTGTTATTGAAATACTAGAAGTTGCTGTGGTTAGAGTCATCAATATTTCCATTATAAATCTTTTTCATAAACTTCTGAAACTGAACTCAGCTAGTGTAAAATAAACAAAATCTTAAGTGGGGGAAAAACATTTCATGAGCGTACTCTTCCCTAATTATGAAATAGGGTAGGCTCGTCCAGGCTTTGGTTATGCAATTGGGTGGGAAACTTGCTGTGGTTGAGTACTGAAAATTCTGAAACTTTGGCGTTTTAAGGGTTTTGTTTTCATTTATTTTGAAAATGAAACATTAAAGTTTATTGATTTATTGATTATGTTGATAAGACAGTTTGGAATCCTAATTTTGAAAACAGATAAAATCATTAAAGAGAATCTGGCTGTAACAGCTTAATGGGTTGAACTGACTGACTTTCACTTGATTCATTGTCAATGCTGTCCCTTCAGAGGCATTTCCAATATCCACTTAATTGCATGTATTTTCTGTTTTCGTTTCAGACGCTGTCAGTCTGCAAAATGATGATTCCAAGGATGTTCATTTTCTGTAGGAAATGTGAAGATTGTAAGCTGAAGTAAAACATTGGCAGCAACTTGAAAATTTTGCCTTTTCTTTTTCTCTTTGAAGGATTATGTTTACAAGAAACTGATATCATCAAGTGACACTTTTTTGAAAGAAAGCAATTAGAAAAAATAAAAAAGAATAAAGCTGTATTTATGCTCAGAGAAAACTGGATTAACAATGAGGCCAAAGACTTTTCCTGCTACGACGTATTCTGGGAACAGCAGACAAAGGTTACAAGAGATTCGAGAGGGTTTAAAGCAACCATCCAAATCTTCAGGTCAGGGACTGCCTATTGGACCAGGCAGTGAACCTTCACTGGACCATAAGATTTTAATAGGGAAGGATGCTGCAAGGCAGCAGCAGATGAGACAGACACCCAAGTTTGGACCATATCAGAAAGCTCTGCGAGAAATTAGGTATTCTTTGCTGCCTTTTGCTAATGAGTCAAGCACTACAGCAGCTGTTGAAGTAAACAGGCAGATGCTCCAGGAACTGGTGAATGCAGGTTGTGATCAGGTATGTATGCATTTGGAGGGGGGATTGTCACTGCTTTCAAAACAGGTTTATTCCCGGGACTGGACAAAGGATTTTGATGGCAGTTATCAAACTTGCCAGTTGACAAAATGTACTGTTTGTTCTGACGGTTGTATTGCTGTATCACTAGCAGAGTAGATGACCTGCTGTTAAGCAATGTGCCTAGAATGGGAATAATTCCTGTTAAAAATGGCCACTGTGGCTTCTAGGATTCCCTTAGGATTTCTCCAGTTGATGTGTAAGGCTGATCAGGGTACCTTGTCTGTTTTCTTTTTTTTCTTTCATTTTTTTCTTCCTTGCTCTCCTTGCTCTTCTTCCTTATTGTTTCCCTCAAGACTGGAAGAAGCCTTAGCTGTGAGCAAGAGGGGATTTGATCTAGCACATCTAAGCTCAAGTTGCTTTCAGAAGCAACGAGAAGAAATAATCGAGACAGTATATGGTCTTTGTATACTATATGCTTCACTTGCTATTTGCCAGAAGCAGGCCACACTGGCTGGATATTCAGCAAGCAGCGGTGGTTGGGAATACCACTTTCTCTCTCACTTTCCCTGCTTTTAGCAAGACATGGTGGCCCTGTCTCAGATAAGGGACTTGGCACAGGGATGTTTGCTTTTGTCATTCTGAAGTGGATGTTAGAATGTATTTTTAATTCAAAGGACACTCACCTGGGGCAGCACATGGTCTATGTTGAGCTGCATTCATCTTGCATGTGCTTCTAGTGTTGGTATTGACTTTACCTCTGTCCAGGAGTAGTTTAAGGTTTTGCTTTTTCAAATAAAGTGCTGGTTTGGGTTCAGATTCTGATGGTTGTAGAAATTAATTTTTTTTTTTATTTTCCCCCATGTGATTGAATAGCAGTTGTTGACAAGCTGAAGCATCTCCATTTGTAGTCTGTGGTATAAATTTAAGAGATTTTAAACTGAGGTGCTTTCAGCAGCATTTCCTTGATTTCAGGACTTCCAACTCCATTTACTCATGGCAGAGTGTGAGTCTCTTGCCTCTCCTAGACCATATTGTGAATCTGTGTAACGAAGCTAACATCAGCCATTATTATAAAGTTGTCATTTCCCTGGACCCATATAGACCCATTAATTAGTGCTGTTGCTATTCCAAAGAGTTCATGCTGTATGAGCATAGAAGAGATTGCAAATCCAGTGAGAAGTGCTGTGCTACAACTAAATACTTTCTAGTCCAGTGAACCAAGATGCTGTACGGAATTATTTAATTGGAGGAACCAGGGATTTTCTCCAATCTTAAGCATGCCATGAAAACGTGGTGTTTTTTAGAACTCTACCCTCTAAACTTGCAGTGTGTGTGAGCCAAGGTTAAATGAGCACAGCTGGATTCTGGATTGGAAATGTGCATTTGGTAAGTAACATGGACAAATCACTCACACACAGAACAGGCTCATTGGACTGAAATCTTGGAAGGTACTTTGAGCACACTACAGCACAGGGATGTTAAGCTGATATATAAAACAGAAATACCTGAGCACCTGTTAAAATGTGTTGGTATTAAAGGCAGTGTATGAAATTCTAATATCTTTAGCTATTTGACTTGAACTTTTGCTTCTGATAGAGCATTGACAGTGAGCCCAGTTCTGACACTGATGTGAAGATTTTTTCCACGTCCTTAAATTTGGTTGCACTTTTGTGGTGGGTTGTGTGTTTTGTTTGTTTTGGGTTTTTTTGCGGGGTTTCTTGGGGGGGGGGTTGTTGTTTGATTTTGTTTGGGTTTTTTTTTTTCCCTCATTGACCATAATACTTCCATCCTCACTTTTACCTTTTGTCCCTAGTTTGTTTCTCCCTAGCTTGTGACTTGTTGCCTGGAGATGGCATTGTTTGGCCTGTTGCTTAGGTGTGTTTAGTGTTCATACCTGAGCATGAGCACGATCACGTTGGCTAGAGTCCAGACAGGGGTTCCAAGACTGGAGTCCTGTGGCTAAAAATGTTGAGTTCAGGCCGTATGAAGGCTGCCTGTCCTTAGGGGGGGTTGTGAATTAATGGAGTTTCTTGATGCTGTGAATGGTATCTGGCCCTGGGGATGACATGGTGTAGGGTGATAGGCTTGACTACCACCTCTGGAGTGTTTCTTCCTTCCTGCTTCGAATCAGATGCTGAACTGTTTGAGAGCATGATGTGTCCCTGCTAGTGAATCAAGAGTCTTTAAATACCTACCTCATGGATGTCTTCTGTAGTCCTGTAGGCAACTAAGATATCATTGATTTAACAGAGAAGTGAAGTTAGCTTCAGTTTCTTTGGGGATGGTTTTATTTACCTCTGGACCCAATGCTAGTGTGAGGTAGGTGATTGAAGCCCCTCCTGCCATGTTTCAAATGCCACCAGCAAATGTTTAGAGATTAAAGATTTCAGTCCACGAACAGCTTATGGTCTTCTTGAACCTTCCCCAACAGCAGGTGTGCAGAGAACAAGATCTTACACCTCCTGATCCTGCTTCATGGTGCACTAATCAGCTGTTTAGCAGCTGCAAGTTTCCTGAAGTTGGCTCTAATCATGGATGGTTTTGGAACGTGTGAAGAATGAATAGATAGGTATAGCATTATTCAGTTTCATCTTTTGTGAACTCTGTTTTCAAGTTGGATTTGGGCTGATGCTTCTAGATGGAACACTGGAAAGTATCCTGATCTTGTGGTGGGTGGTCTGTTCTGCTGGCCACCATGCAAAAGTTGAGATTCTTCTTCAGTCTGTTTATTGGACCACAATAAGGATTTTTGGGAGGGTGAAGGAGAGCAGTGATAATTAACAAGAAAGGAGTATAAGTTTGAGAGGTGGTTGAGACAATACTTCCATTTATCACTCTCGTCAGCTCCAGTCAACTGGTGTATCTGTAGCATGGTTAGATTCTAAGAACAACCATTTTGCATACTCCTAAGTGGCTATAAGTTTTAAGATTAAATTGATTTAATTAAACAAAAAGAAAACATAATCTTTTACAACTTTATTATTGCTCTGTGAAACACCCACACAGACAGGAAATCGGTTATGAGGGGTTGGTAAATTTAACAAGTATATAAAATACAGTGTAATTCATCAAGTAAATACAAAATTCTTGTGTCTTTCAG
>JBCJKH010025647.1:0-12528 GCA_039877255.1 Loriculus beryllinus
ATGCATTTATGAGTTTCTTCTTTTAGAAAACGTATTTTTAACATGTAGTGCATAACAAACCACTTACCAGGTTCCCCACAGAAAGGACACTGCTAAACTGTTCTGTCATTGGGTAATGTTCCATGGCCATAAACAATGTATTTAAAACAATGCAAATAGTTATAGCAAGATCAACAAATGGATCCATGACAACTAAATTGACAAGATGTTTCACTTTTAACCACGGATTCCAGCAATCCCAGATCAAGAAAGTGTTTGCAAATCTGTACCAGCATGGTGGGCATTTCTGTCTGGATTCTTCAAGCTCTGAAAAAAAATAAAATAATAAAAAAACCATTAAAAAATAACGAATATCCCAATTACATCCTCTGAAAGTTCTTGTTTTAAACATGAACAAAGATTAAATCATTCAAAGAAACAGCTCACATTAATGTGTGATTTCCTTTACCTATGTTTAGCCATCTTAAAGTTGAGCATGTAATTTATTTTAGCTTCTCTACAATCAGTAGACAGTGAAATTATCTCTAAAGAGTGAATCACCTCAGATATCTATGTAAAGAGAGAAATGTGTTTGTCTCTTTCCCATATAAGTAGGGAGAGTCCAGACATTTAGTTTAAGTCAGTTGACTTGCTTACAGCAGATGTCTTTTGGATATTAAAAGTTAACATGACTCCATCATCAGTTGTATAAGCTTCATAAAATATGAAATTTTTTGTGTTAAATGTGTAACATGAATACATATTTTGATTTGTGCTACTAAGAGCATTATATTTGCTACTACACTGATCCACTACAGTATCATAGCAGATAAATGATTTGGTGTGTATACCTATCACTGATTATTTGAATCAATATTTTTAATATACCGAATGCCTGTTCTCTTATTTTAAAAATTGTCACTTGACTTGTACAGATGTGGTGTCTATCCATTGAGAAACAGAATGTTAATATTAGCAGAACAACTCTGCTCTCAATTAGAATCTTTACAAATGGTTTTATTTCATTTCACTGTCAATATTGTCAAGGTTACAGAAGAAAAGTAACTTCTATTGAGTTAATAATAGAAAGGATGGATCTCTAATGTGATGGGATGTTTGAAGGCAGCCCAGAAAGAAGACTGATGTTTGCTTAAGTGAGAAATACTTAAACTATAAAATACATGAGAAATGGACACAACTGTTTCGATAACATTTATGCATAGCGGCATCAACCCAAATCTGAAATTTGTCAGTTTTCAGACATCGCTTAGAGCACAGGAAGTCTCCATCATCATGACACTTCTAGATGATTTTGCTAAAATAGCAAACATAGAATCATAGAATAGTTAGTGTGAGAAAGGACCTTAAGATCATCTAGTTCCAATCCCACTGCCATGGGCAAGGAAAACACGCTGAATTAGAGGATTTGCTAGTAAGGATTTAGTGCTAAGTACTACACTTTGAGGACCAGTGGACTGCTTTCTGCTTCTAATATTGTCCTGGTGGAATTACAGGAAGTTAGAAAGTCACTTGCCACAGATCTCAAATTCATCGAAACTAGCAAGCTCGCCCCTCACATCAGACTGTAGTCTCCAGACGCAAAAGGGTATTGTAAGTAGAGAAAGTCCATAATATTAACATGTTTTTTTCTGGCCAGAATAATGGAAGGAGAAAGTATTCAACTGTAACAAAAGTGTAGCACCGTCTAAGGAGATACCCTACCTACGTGAGAGGAGAGCTAAGAATTGTACACCAAGAATCAAGAGTTACCAACACTTCCTGCTTGCACTAATGAAAGAAGATATACTCAGATATACTCAGAAAGACATGTGTTTGTGATAATGGTTTGTGAATACTTTTAGAAGAAAATAGACAAAATAAACCTTAGATTTCTGACTACAATTGGTTTGGTATCTCTTTATTTATCTGAGGGCTTCAGAACCCCCTTTAAAAAGGTATATTTCAATTCTGGCTTAAATTAATCTTAAGAACACTGTAAATTTTATTGGTAATTTCTTGCACTTTTAGAGTATGTGTTGCAGGACATCCTCAGGGTTTGTGTGACTGCAGCAACTGTCACACTGTGCCAGTATCCAATAGATAGATCCTTTAAGTTTATAAAAGTACTTTAATGGCATATGTTTGAAGCGTGATTGTTTCAGTTAAATAACAATTAAGTAAGCAAAACAATTCTTACAATGCAAGCTTTTTTGTATATTAAATATTTTTTTTTAATCTTTGATATACTTACCTATGAAAGTTTAAGCAATACTTGAGGAAGGCGGTTCATGTGCATTGCCATGGGCTGATTATAGTTGACTGTTTTCTTTAAAACTATCTTTTTCATTCCAGTTTGCTATTGTCTATCCTTAGATATTAAATCTAAGGAAAGTATCTGTTCTAGAACATCACTGCCTATATCATAGCAATTTCTGTGTATCTTAATTGATTTTTTTCTGTGGATATAGGAAGAAAATCCCTGTATTCTCTGTTTGGGGATCTGTCAATACCCTAGCTATAATTATTTTGGGTCTGTTAGTCCACTCAATAGAGTAATAATTTGGAACATGCCATATAAAATGACTAAGCATTCAGAATGTGTAAATGGTCTTAGAAATGCTCAAAAGCCTTCTACATCTGATGTACAGTGATTTCATTTGTCCAGTTTTACATTTAAAAAGGAACTTATGTAAATAATTGCTCTGTACATATGGTTAGCTGAAATTACTGAATTGCCTGTCAGATAAAATGCACCAAATACCTTCCATTGTATTTGTAAGTATGCTGGCTATACTCATTGCTCTTTGTCTTGCAGCAGAATCTTCTAGCATTTCCATGGAAATTTGATAAGAACTCAGTCTTCTTTTTCTTATCTCTGTTTCTGTAGTGGTGCCCTGTAAATGAAATACTAAGGAATTAAACCACCCTTTTCAACAAAAATTAACAATATTTACTGAATAAGTATTGTAGTGATAATAAAAATCAAGTTTATGCAGCACATTGTACTTTCTTACTGCATTTTTCCGTTCGTGTAGGAATTAACTTTGTTCTTTCTTGAGGAACTCAGTGAGAGTTTTGTACAGTTCCTCAAATAATCAACTGAGGGACAACACCAAGGCAATGTCAGACCAAAGGTGATTCTTATTTAAAACATACAGTCATATAACGGTTTGTGTTGGAAGGGATCTTAAAGATCATCTGGTTCCAACACTCCTGTCATGGGCAGGGACACATTCCACTAGACCAACTTGCATAAGTGAAAATTTTGCTAGGTATGTTTTTGCTAATGATGATTATTCTTTTAAGAAAAAAAAAATCAAAATTGGATCCTGTCACCTTAATTTCCAGCAGCTAGACATATACAATAAAGTGCAAGCACAGAAAGAAGTGAACCATTATTTAAGAAAGTAATTTTCCTACAAGAAACATGAATATAATTCTAGGAATTCATTATCGCTTTAATACTATGCACTGCTTTCCTACCCTGATAAGTGTGCTTTAAATTTTTTTTTAGGAGGAAAAAGAAAAGAAAACTACATATTATTTAATAATTCTTCTACCTAATTCTCACCACTGCAGTGTTCACACAGAATTTGTTCTTGCAATAGATCTGCAATCTCTTTCTGTTTTGTATGGCTTCTAATTATGTTTTCAAAGCAATAATGCCTGATTCTGATTTCAATGTGTCTAATGTGTCACTACTCTGTGGCATATAGCTGCCTTTGTTTTGGTCTTTTTGGAGTGTGGCCTAGGGATCTAAACACAGGAGTAGAATTAAAAAGTTCCTAAATCTTGGTGCCTGCTCTACCACCAAGTCTGTGATTCATGGAAACCACTCACTCTTCTTCTCATTACTATGTTCCTACCCAGAAAAAGAACAAAAAAGCCTGCAGAACTCATCAGGGATTTCAAGATCATCTTAGTATGAAGATGAAAAAACATTTTCAAGCATTCACTAGTGTTATTTCTTTAGTGAAGACTTGAGTTAAATGGTTAATTTCAAGTGAAAGTATTTCTGAAATAAAAATACATGCACATAACCTCTGCAGTAATCTGACTGAATTTCTGGAAGGTCTGTATCAAGATAGCGGAGAAACAAAAAAGTAAAAAGAAATGCGTAATAGAAGTAGTGAAATCTCAATACTTATTTATGATGAAAATATTTTTCAGGGTAATTACAGTGGTATTATAGCTACCAAAATGCCATAGTGAATCCATACTAAAATGCTGTCAATGAAAAAGTTTGTTTTTTTGAAAGCTTGAAAAAACAACTTAGCTTACAGCAGTCTGAAACTGGGACTGAAATGTAAGGTAATTGCAAAGATACGTAGAAATTACATGTATTTTTTCTCATGAAAGTTACGAGAAAAATTTCTTCAAGATAAATTCAGTAAGGGGTACTTCTATGAATTGTCATGGGAGTAGTAATTGCATTCTGCTTAGTTTTGCAGGTGTTTCCCTCTGCATATTTCCATGTTATATCCTTAGTTATATATCAAATGTCTGCCTTTGTTGATGAGGTGAAACTATATAGAAATTCTCAAATTCAATTTATGAGGTTTTTTTTCTTTCTATGTACAGATCTCTTGCTGAAAGCAGGGAGAATATGATACTTTACTGAAGCTCAGACATAGGTTGAGGACTTTTTTCTTTACACTCTGTTGTTTAGAAACCATTGCAAGTTATTTTTCACAGCTGTAAGAAATGATAAGGCATGCATAGATGTGCAGTAAGAGAAAAAAACATGCCTGAATAAAACTGTAATAATTACTGATTTACTTCTAATTACCTCTGGTACAAGCTGACCAGCAGGTGAAGTTAAAGGTGAAGGTCCTCCAACTAAGGAAACTACTCCATTGCAATCCACAGTGCTGTGCATCTTCCCATTTACTGGAAGGGCTGGTACCATTCTAGATGACACACTGGCTTGACTATTGTTACTGTTGCGTCGTTCTCCATGTCGATTTGGAACAAAGAGAGAATCTCTTCTGCTCTCATTGTCTTCAAGAGTGCTGTGCTCATCATCAGCAAAGTCATTTTCTGATCCTACATCCTTTGCATGACCTCTGAAACTGAAAATGCTTGTTTTGCTGTTGCGCCTTGGAGAAAACAGGGAGCCTCGAATGCTTAGCAAAGACTGTTAAAGATTAAAAACAAAACAAAACAGCATTAGAACTAAATTCTAAATTTGTGACTTTTCAAGGAAAAGTTACAGTGCTGGAGGAAGAATAGTCACATTTTTCTTCAATAGCATCAGTGTGTCCATTAGGGCAATGTGCTTATTAGGGGACCTAAAGTGGAGGTGAAAAATTCTTTTTAAGGACTGAGGAAAAGTTGTGTAGGAGATATAAGTAGGGTTGGACAGTTTTGAGCAAAGGCAGTAGGCTGAATTGGTATGGATCCATGACTCTGCTGGAGACAGTTCTCAACTTCCCTATCAAGGCTTTGCAGGTATTTGTCTTTTATTCCTCCTATTAGAGGACAGAACAAAAATCTTTGCTTTTTTTCCCTTCCTCATCGCCTGGATTCCCCTGGGTAACAGCTGATAATGCCCACTGATCATTGCTTTCTAGTGTATTTCCTAGAGGCAGAGGTGTTCTTAAGTTTGGTATTAAATTCAGTCTAAGTTCATGTAAAGAATCTGTCTCCTCTCTTCACAATAGGCTCAATAGCATGGGAACAACATATGCAGTACTCTAGAAGACAGAGGCAACAGCTTGGGGAAGCTCTGCAGGTAGAGTGTGAACATGCCTAGTAGTACTCTCGGGCATAGCACTTTGGGGTCTGTACCCACTGGCACACCTACCAGGAGGTACCACTTGGCCATCAGGCGGCTCAATGCAAGCATTCACCAGGGACACAGTTACATAAAGATCCTCTTAAATGAGAGAAATAAATCAGTGGTTGTTGGTAATTCATCTTTTAATTACAGTAGAAGCTGGTTAATGGAATGTTCTTCTCCCTTGCTACACATTTTATTAACAGCATTCATGAATAAATAAAATGAGTACTAATTGTGGAAAAGAGAAACCTTGCATTAAGCTTTCTTCAATCCTGCATTTGTACAAACATTCACATCTTAGTGTAGTGTATCAAAAACCTAGTTTCAGATGATTCTCAACTTTTCACTAGTTTTGCAGGTGGAAAGTGCTTGTATGTAATAGCAGTGACTTTTATCCCAGGATAATTAAAGTGAAAGCAAAAACTGCATTATAATATATAAGCCTATATAAATACTGTGAAAACCAATCACTGAATACATATATATACGGATCCATATGTATCTTGGGATGTACATACTCAGATTTATACATACGCACACATAATGTGTGTGCTGAACTGGTATTACCGCCTGTTATAAAGGCTGGCAGGTGTTCACCATTATGAGATGTATTTTTTCTGCTTTTACAGCTACTCCAAATTTTAATAATTTGGGATGAAATTTTGTATGCTGGCTGTCAGCCTCAGGCTGAGTTACTTGAAGAACATCAGCCAAATGGTTTTGCTAACCCATTTATGTAAAACTGGCTGGAGAAAAAGTGCTGTTTTGCTTATGCTGAAAGATAATTTTAACCAAAAAGAAGCTCTAGCCGCTAGAGAGCATGACACTGAATTCTGACAAAGTGGTAAACTAATTACTGCACCCTTTGTACATTTCTTTGTAAATGTATTTAGTCAACCTACAGTCCTTTGAAAAACCACATGCTCGCTAGGTTTCATCTGACTACCACTGCTACCTTTGCTTTTTTAGGGAATGTTTCCACGGCTGCTATGTATGTTTGTAGCCCAGTCATTCAAATATGCATTATCATGCTCTGAGCACAGCTAAATGGATTAGGCCCCTCAGGGATCTGGGAGGAGTACTGCTCTGCAAGTCCCCATTGGATTGAGATAAAAGAGATAAACCAGAATGGCTGCAATTCCAGCACATGTAGAGGCAGAAACACATGTATCTACATGCTTCTGGAAAGTAATGTCTGAAAGGGAAGCCTGGCTCTTCTTGCAGTCTGCATCATTCATTTGCATGTGGAATATTGTGTCAAAGGACAAAACCTCTACAGGGGCCAAGTGAGCGGATCATCTCCACTTACCATTCTACCACGCTGTTTCACAGTCTGCCACCCTGTTTCACCAGGGAGCTCATTGCACTGTTGTGGTGGTGCATCCTCCATGTCCCCTCCCCTGGATCTCTGTTTCCCCAGGAATTCGTGTTAGGCCCTACCTTTTGCACAGATACAAGGAGTTGGACAGCTGGGTGCTCCCTGGCCATAGCAGGAACAATAATTGCCTAGCAAAGGTGGGAAGAGGCACACAGCTATCAGGAAGGTTGGATACTGCCTGATTGCATCAGTTCTTTTGGGATGATAAATCATTCCCTGACAACCCGAAACAACCAACACAGAATTGAGGCCAGGGTGAAAATTTACTAATGAATAAAGCCAGTCACCTTATGACCCTACAAATAATGGTCCCAAGAGAGCTCTCCTGAACTGCAGTGAGCTGCGACTGGTATCTCCCTCTGCACGGGATGTCCCCCAGAGCCTGTAAACTCTCAAGGTCATGAAATAGAGGGATCATCTGCCTGGGCTGTTACCTCTGCTCACTGACACTCAACCCTTTCACCCATTGAGGAGTGCTGAGAAAGCTGACGTGGTATGGACACGTACATAGATATCTAAGTGAGGCAGGACTGTACAGTCTAAGATGAGATCTTTGGCTGCAGCTCCTTTGTATCAGTCTGACTCAAAACCCATTCCAATTAATGAAAGATTTTTTGGAGCAGTGTTGGCTCAAAACTGATAGTACATTTGATTAGATTGGAGATACACCTTTACAGGATTACTCAAAGGAGTTGTGATAGGTTTAATAATTTTCCTTACATTTTATTTTTTTCTTATCCAGAGAACCTAGTCATTCTTAATTATAATAAACATCACTTTCTTAGAAATGCAAATATATCCTTTACGGACCAGGCATCATCCTTTATACTTGACTGATTACTGGGGCTTTGTCTAAACTTAAACTTTTCTCCTCTCAGTGCATGTATTTTCGCGTGAATTATTTCTGCCACTGAATCTCATGTTTTATATGAGTCTGTAAACTAACACATTTGAGATGAACATTAAATAGGACAAACATTGGTCATTAAACATAGCTAGTATTAGTAGATACATGTCATCTATTGCCTGAGACCAATGATCATGTTGAAGAATGCATCTGAGTGATTTTTCTGCAATTACCATAACTGTGTGTAGACTTGAAATATGCAAGTTATCCTCAAGTGACGGAAGAGATCCTTTGATTTAAGGGAACTTTGAAATTTGGATTAAATGATTTCCAGAGGTCCTTCCTAAACTACTTTTTTCTGTCATTGCAATGATTCTCCATCTTGTATAATGAATTTCTAATGAGAAAGAACAGTAACTCTAATAAGCCCAAATCATCCCTATGTAGTGCGACTTTGTTGTGGAGTACTGGAGCTATTTTTCTCATTATCTGCCGTTTATCCATTTAAAGGAGCTAATTAAGGAAAACAATAGTAACTAACGGTAGTGTGGAATATCCTATGCAGAGTATTCTCATGATGTGGTCTGCTAAAACCCCTCTCATATTTGTATAGTTTTGAAATGAATGCATTACAGAGAACCTATAATTGATTAATGCAAATATATGAGTATTAATCAAAGAGTCTTTGATTTTTCCTCCAATCTACTAGATACATCTTTAGAAGTACATTTTCAGAAATCTTTCAATTAAATTTACAATACCCATGCTATGTTCTTTTTATGGCTTTGCTGATACAGTGGGTTAAGCCACATCAAACTCTTAACACTGTTAACAGTATTAACACTGTTCTTTTCCTTCACTCACCTTTTACATAACTTCCAATGTGTGAAGCTATTATAATGTCAGTCAAAACCAAATTAGAGTAGTCGTACATGATTTAATAAAAAAGAGTCCTGTACCTGGTGAGGAGATGTGAACCTTTTTTCATATGACAGTTGATTTCCTTCTGTGGAGAAGCGGAAACTTTTCCTTCTGATACTGTCTTCTGACTCAGATTTGGAGAACTTATCGATACCTCCTTTGTCCTCTGCTTCAGACATTTCTTTCTGTCTTCTTTTCTTCCTTCTGTTTCTTCTTTCTTTAGCACTCTTTGAGCTCAACTTTGATACTTCTGAAGAACTTTCCAAGAGTTCTCCTAATCCCCCTACACCACTGAAATCTCTTGATGCAACTGATGCTGCTGCTACTGCTGCTGTTGCCTGTGAGGTTACAAAGGAAGGTATTCCTAGTAGGCCAAAAATGAACAGTTTTACAGCCTTTACCAACTATTTTTATTATCACTGTGGTAATACTGCTGGTTGTACACCCCTGAGTACGCAAATACACACAAATAAATTGAACTGAAGGCAAACTGAGTTGTATAGCTCCTCATTGTTTAGTAGCATGAGCTACTTGAAATATCAACTTCATCATAATAGTGATATCAGTGTTCCTTACAGACCAGCTGCACAAGACACTGGTCTAAAATTCTGTAATTCACTGCACAACTTATATATGTTCTAATTCATAAAACTATTATCCTTGCCTTAAAAAATAAGGCTGTTCAGAAAGTAAATTTCTGTCCTTACCTGAGCTTCTTCTTGTTGCTTCTTCAGTTGTTCTAGCATCTGTTGAAATTCTGCTTCTTTCTGCTCTGCTTCTTCCATGGTTGCTTGATTCTGTTCTTCGTAGGCCATGGCAACCACAGCCAGGATCAAGTTGATCAGGTAGAAAGAACCCAGAAAAATCACCAGAACAAAAAATATCATGTACGTTTTCCCAGCAGCACGCAGTGTCTAGGGAGTAGAAAGAATATCTAAATATTATTCTGCCACTTTGTTAGTACAACAGCATTATGCTTTCAACTCATGTACAAATAAGCCTATTTACATAATTTACTGTGTTACCTACAGTTTCCTTTTTGTCATAAACATTTCTTACCAGCTGATACAGGTTTTCCCAGAAGTCCTGAGTCATTAGACGAAAGAGTGACAGAAAAGCCCAACTGAAGGTGTCAAAACTTGTGTAGCCATAGTTGGGGTTTCTACCAGCTTTCACACAGATATATCCCTCTGGACACTGCCTATGTGAAAACCAAACAGGAGCTACTTAGTCATAACTTTTATTTCCTCTGCAGCAGATTTGTTATCTTCTGGAACAATATGCATTATTTTCTCTACAAGAAAGCCATGAATTACAGTTAAATTCATTCAGAAAAAGTGTCATAAGAAATGAACTAATAAGATTGTAAATGAAAGATATCCTTTCCATCCGTTCACTGGTTGAAATGACCTAAATATCTAAATTTTCCTCAGTCACATATTGCAAATAAATTCCTTATTCCAAATGAATTTCCTGGCAGAAATAATTGCTAAAATGCTGCTAAGGTTACAGACAGATTAAACAATATTATTAGCTAAATCCAATTGTACTGTTAAGGATCTCCCACATAATGGTGAGATTTTTTTTTTTAATAAGCTTCTTCACTGTTTCCAGTTAGGTATTGGGGTTCAGCTAACAATGACAGGCTCATAATTGGGAATGTATGTATGACAGAATCTGCCAGCAACAAAGAAGAGGTAAGGCTTATAAAAAAAAAAAAAATCCATCTGGAACTATGAAGCCACTACTGTGCTTTCTTAACATTTTGTATATTCTCTTTCCTGGTTCTGACCTTTGCTTTCATCCCACTTCAATCAGCACATCTCCAAAATAGATTTTACGAGAGTTCATATTTCATCATTAACACCAGCATCACTTTCCAATTGAGCAGGAAGAAAGGCTCTGAATGAGTATTTTGTTTAGCCAGAGAGCAAAATATTTTGACTTAAGTAAGAAATCATTGTTTAGCAGCAAAACTGTGTAAGTTCTGTAACACTACTAAATATGGAGTTGAAACTGCCATGACTAGGTTTCATGTTATTGCTTTTTTCTACAGAGCATGAGAGGATTTTTGAAAGGGTCTTACCCTGCATCAGAGCTATTACCACAAAGTAAGGCATCTCTTTGTCCTTCCAAAATGTAAAAGTGAGCTGTGTAGAAAGCATTAGAAATACATGTGAATAAATCAAATTAACCTGAAAGTACAACAAAATAAAATAAAACTGAATTGTAATAAAATCAAAGTAGGCAGCTGCTGGTCACTTCATAGTTTGTTTAGGAACTCTTCTGTTTATTGTATTTTCTATTGTATGTATTTGATCTCAGTGACTGTAAGCAATTTTACATAAGGCAGAAATATAAATTGTTCAATGTTCTTTGATCACAAATAGTTACATACTATAAGAATAGTTATATCAGAAATTCTTACTTTCATCCTCAATGTAATCCTTCCAGTTAAATGTGCTCACTGTCATATTAATAAGTGTACCATTTTCATCTATTGTGCTGTTGAAGTAGGAAATAACATTTATTTCAAAAGTAGAATTGTCTGGAGGCCACTGCAGGCATTTATTCCTCAAGTTGCCCATGAACAGCTGCAGCCCTATTAGTGCAAATACACTCAGACAAAATACAGTCAGGATCATTACGTCTGAGAGCTTCTTCACAGACTGAATTAGGGCTCCTACAATAGTCTTTAGGCCTGCAAAGAGAAAAGATACATAGATTTGTCAATGAGTATCTTTGCCCTTGCCATTTAATTAGGATGTCATGCAGACACTTTAAAAGAAATTACTGTTTATTTTTCAAAAAGTAAAGCTTCATGAACAGCCTCAGAGCTTGTGAAGATGAATGAAAGATTCTTTTTTATGAATATGCAATGTACATATATTCCACTAAATTGGATATATAATGTTATTCTCAAGCAGGAAATTTTATCAATAATGCTTTCTTGTTATAGATTTAATTTTATTTTTTTATTTTTTCTCTGCATTTAATATTGTCAATAGTTCAGTTTCCAGTTAATATTAACTATGACTTCACAACAGTATGAAGATAGGTTGAGATACAAAGTCAAGTAATTTTGAGGAAAAATAAACCACTTGCATTTGATAAATTTTCCTGTGCAATATTTATCTCCTTTTTGGTAGCTGCTTTTGTTGTTACTTGATTGTCTTTAATGTTAATTCAAAGTGGTAAAAGAAAGGAAAACATTCAAAACCAAGGAAGCCATAGCGCTAAAGCTTTTCAAATGTATAGCAATTTCTTTGTGATAAAATGCAGAAAACCAAAGCAAAATAACCCATAGGCCTCATATTTTATGTTTCATGCAAGAATCTGTTAAACTCACAGGCTGATTTTGCAAAATAAAGGAAGCTAATGCTGAAAAGGCAAAGCATCATATTCCAGGCTGATGATCCATGCCTTTTTTTTTTTTCCTTTGGCAACACGAGCAGCGAACAGCAAGACTTATGCTCAAAAGAAGTGAATTCAACTTCAATGGAACAGAAGTCAGCCTCAGTGTTTAACCTAGCTCTCACCTGGGATGACTGATATTGTTTTCAAAGCTCGGAGAACTCTGAATGTTCTCAACGCTGAGACATTGCCCAGGTCCACAAACTC
>JBCJKH010025648.1:0-18227 GCA_039877255.1 Loriculus beryllinus
CACAGCTAGTCCATAACTTACAGAATCTGTGACTTCTGAAGACACCATTCCAGAATTGGTGTCCTAGAAAATAGAGATTTAGATTGTTGGATATTTTAAAAGAAATGTGATAAAAAAATCATCCAACAAACTGACCAAATCACTGCAGGGCATGTTTTAGCTAAGAAATTTATTGAAGCCCAATGACAATGCTTAACTTTGGGGAATGCAGCAAGTATGTTCCTGTCTTCACCTAGTGACAAAATCACTAGTGATGCCAATCTGAAAACTGAACTTATTCCTTGTTTTGAAAATTTAGTAGATTAGGTGATGAAGGATATTTTTAATTTTATTAAAAGCACCAGTTGCAATTTCAGAAGTTAATTCAGCAGTCTTACTTCTCCAGTCTGTATTTGTACTTACTGTACATATACCGTAGATAGAAAGGCTTTTGAAATTCTGAATGATAGAGGCCTGTGGGTGTATGTATTTCTTTAGTTGTGAAATAAGCTTTCCATAACTGATGAATATCTTTGAAATTACTTTTCCATGTTGAAATCCAAACTGTATTCATAAACTTGCAATTCAGATAGAATAAGCAGTTGTTTAAGCGGTACAGAAATACAAGTAAGGAGTTTTATGTTTGGTGAGATTAACAGAGTCTATTGATTTCACTGACTAGCAGGCATACTTTATAATAGAAACAGCAGACCCAATGCTAAATTTAAATCCATCAAATTATCCTCTTTAGTTACTTCTAATTTTCTTACTATCTTCACAGTCAAGTATCTTGAGTATCTTATTTTCAGAGCAGAAATCAGTTATTTCTGATGGTTATTTCACTGGTTATCACCTATATTTTCTGTAGCAGATAGTAAAAATAATCAGGTACTTTCTGCCAACTATTATTATAAAGCAGTGGGTAACTTAGAAATCTGATAAACATTATTGTTCTGTTTCATCCAAATGGAGACTTCTCAGAATTTCTAGTGATCTTTTGATCTTTTGATCTGAAACATGCAATCAGGCTACAGAATAAATTCTAGAGGAGATTTGGCAAGTTACTAACTAGCAAATTAATTAGAAAGTGTTTTGATAAAGGAAGACAGGGAGTAAGAAAAATTACAGTTTGTTCCTCATTCGCCTGCTCTATAGCCTTGCTCTTGGAACTTTCCTCGTTGAGGAATATGCCCTGTTCTTGGTGTATTCCCCAGGGGCACACAGCCTCTGCCTCAGCTCTAGCATGACCTGTTACTGGTGACAGACTTTAAATAATCATTCTGCTCTTAGTATTAGTGACAGTCAGTAAGACACAAAAAATTGGGCCATTTTACAGTTCCTGTGCAGATCTAGTTTCCAACAACTCTGTTGTTAAATAAAAAGTTATTAAAGAGGATACCTCCTGAAGGTATCGTAAGTGCTAAGTACTACCACAGTCAAGCCAGGGAAATATCTGCCTCATCTCTTACCCTTCCTTTTGAAGACCAGGCCTTCTCCTAGCAGAAATGTTGTCTCAGTGGTACCCCTTGGGAGGGAAAATAAAGTAAATGATGGTGTGCTGTTCTAGAGAGATAATTGTAAACACTGCACCAAAATACTCAAAAGACAATCAGGAGGCAGCAAAAGGTTCCACAGTACTGTTGACTTGGTAGGAGAAGACTGGGAATCTTTGCAAATTCCTATCACACACCGGAACATTTGTTCTTATATTATCAAAGTGGATTTTTACACACACACTTAAAAAAAAGAGCATACAATCCTTCTCCTGAAAATAATGCAGAAAGAATGGATTAAGGAAACCAGAACAGAAACTGCAAGTAATATAGAATTAACAATTTTCAGGGTACTGGTAATAAATTCCTGTCTTATTACATACCATTCACAACATTCACACTTGAACTGTATGAATACCTGCCAAACAATTAAATGCTAAACAGCCGTGTGTGAGTAGAATTTGCAGGAAGCACTATTGCTCCTGCTTCACAATGGTAGTGATTATTCCTGTCTACAGAAACCTTGGGGCTCCTCATAAGTCCTAAGTTTATCCTATACCCCTTGAAAATTTCTGCACAAGTTCTTACGATAAACACCATCCATCATTTACTGACAGATTTACTACAGTCACCTGAAATTTTCACTTTCAGATTCCTTATAAAGACTTTTGAATTTGGTTTCTCTTCCTGAAGACATATAGATCCAGCTAAAATCTGTAAAACAAGGCAAAATCCCTTTTGATTCATTATGGTCCTGAAACTTCAGGATGGCCTTAGAAGAAAAAAGCATGCCTGAACTGCTCAAAGATAGGAATGAACAGAGAAATTCACTTATTAAGTCACCTTGAAACTGGTATAATTCAGAACTTCTCAGCACAGCAAGGGCTTTTACTGCATTTTCTTAGGATATATTTACATCATATATTCACTTGAAGAGCAGAGGAGTTTCTGCCTTTGCATTGCATTTTGTTTTGTCTTCAGCTGTTCTGATAGAATAGATAGCAACACGCCATAGACTGAATCATTCAATCTCTCTTAAAGAAGAAATAAACAAATAATACCTACAGGATGATGTTATTTAATTTGCACCACTCCATTGACATGCCTGATAGAACACACCCACAAGCACTGCAGCAGTGAAACTGGTAAAGACTGCCAGGGGAAGAGGAGCCAGGTGCGGATGGGAACTTCCCAAGCCAGCTCTGCTGCTGAGGCTGACATGCCACGTAACCGCACATTATCATCTGCACAGCTTATAAGCATACCAACTTCCTAATACATATTACAAACACTTTTTAAAGTAACATATTCAGAAAGTGTTTAGGCATATAACTTCATAAGATGGAGTTACTTGGAAGGCGCTCATCACTGTATTTATCAAAAAAAAACCCGGAAGGAAAGCAGAAAAAAGTTAGTAAAATGTCATTTTAACAAACATCAGAATACATGAAAATATTTGGAATTCTTTGCTAAGACTTCTGCTAATGGAAAAGACAACTTTTATTAGAACAGCTTATGTGAAAAATACTTAATTTTCAGTCCCAAAGTAATTCTGAAAACTTCTTTTATTTCCTATACTAGTTGATCACATAAATTATATCACTTTACACTTCCTGTGTCTCTTATAATCTTAAATTGTCATGGAAAAGCACTATCTTATATATCTGCATTAAAGATATTTGTCTCATAACTGAGCAACTCAGTCTGATGGTTGATAGAATATCTTGCTCTTAATCTTGCAATTGTTATGCAGAATAACCTTCTTTGCAACTGCAAGTAAACACACACTTTAGATGTTTCTTTATGTTCTTTAGAAAAAAAAAACCCACAACAAACCCAAACACACTATGATTAAGTGTATTATGGTTATCCATTAATGTTATGTGATGTAGCTTGCTAATGCTGAGGAATACAGCATTATTTGTGAATACAGCATTATTTGTAAATACAGCAGCTCTACAGCTATGCATAGAGTCATGAACACAGGGCTTCTTAATAGAAGAGCTTTCTTTATGGTAAACAAACACTTTTGTATTAATGAGTTAATCACATAACATCATAGCTTCTCATCTAATTGAAAGCATTTACCAATGGTCCTTATCCCTTAAACCTCACAGTTCCTACCTTTCTAATGGCATTGAATATGATTATATTCTGCTATATGCATTTATTAGCTAAATGCTAAATTAGCTAAATCTGATGCAGTCATTAGCTTGTCACCGATCATTATTCCAACATACAGAGTTTTCCTTGAGCACCATTACAACCTGTTCATGATCACTTCTGGCATTTGAGCTCCTTACATTTTGAGGTACATGGCTTCTGGTTTTTAGAACAACCTCTTTCTCTTTGCACAATAATACAGCATAAGGCTTTCCAGTAAACTGTTTCCAGATGCATCTATATTACAATATTATTCTGCTCTCCAGGATATTTTGAGATGCTGCTTTACCATGATATCGGTTGGTATCTGGATAACTTCAATTCAGCCAGCCATAGTCTATGAACTCCAAAATCTGTAAGAATATTACTCACAAAACTGTTTAGATAATCCAGAATACATTACTGATTTATGGTGTTTTAGGGTTCATTTTTAGAACTAATCTATAGATATATTTTTTCTCCACTTCCATTTCATTGAGTATGTAAAGATGTATATATTTAATTCTTCTTTAGCCTTCTACAATTCCATAAATCCTGATTCCATAAATCCTATCACATTATAGGTACTACAGAAAGAATGCTTTATGAAATGTGTGCTAGTCCTAAAAACCTCATAAAGTTGTTAAAGAAATAATCATATTTAAAGTTATACATCTGCCAAATGCTAATAAACGAGAGTATTAAAAAAGTAAACTCGAAGGATCCACTAGTGTACCATCACACAGGGCATTTTTTTTTTACAATTATCATTACATTAAATACTAAAATATAAAATATATTTACATGGGATAAGAGAGTTTTTAAACAATTCTAAATATATAAATGCATAGCAATGCAATTGTTAAGATTAAAAAAATCCTACCTGTTTGCTTTCTTCCATATCAGATTCACTGCTAAATTCTTCTGTATTTAAATTTTCAAAATCTGATTCTCCAACTGCAATGGGCACTGTCACAGTGAGACCTGGGTTGTTTATGAATGACATGTAATCGTTTTCTTCGATTACGCATTTTTCCACACTGCTGCCTGTTCCTACACCACTGGTGGTTCCATTCCCATCTTTAAGATAATTCATATCTTTGTTTATTTCAACAGCAGTATGATTGGAAATGCAGCTGCCTTTCTTGTTGTTTAGCTCTTCAAGTGCTTTGATTTCCTCTAAAGCTTTCTGCTTTCTAATGAAGGCTTTTTGGATGAACTCCTGTATCTTTTTTTTAACATAATCTATTCCCTTCTGTATCCTTGCCACAGCAATCTGGAGATTGTTCATTTCATTATCATCATCGGTAGCAGCAAGGTTGTCTGAACTAAATGAGCTCAGCAGCAAGGCCAGAAATAGGTTCAGTACCTAAAAGATGAGAAAATACAGCTGTAGAGTAAATACACACATGTAAGAAGCAGCGGACTTAGCAGTGCCATGTTAACAGTTGGACTTAGTGATTTTAAAGATCTTTTCTAATTTAAATGATTCTATGATTCTAAAAGAATAGTAGAGCAGGTTACTGATCATAAATAACTGTCTGTCAGCACATTTCTGCTGATATAATATAAAGATTGCAAGGTCATGTAGATAACTAGGATAAGAACATTTTGAATTGTTTTATAAAAATCTAAATTGTGTTAAAATGTATCACTGGTATTGACTGGTAATGAAATACAGGTTTTAGGCATATCAGAATTAACTGCAGGGATTAACAGTAAATGACACTTTAAAGTAAAAATGTAAATGGTGCATTCCAGTTACAATCCTGATTTCTAAGTTCTCACCCATTCAATATTTACTAATTGAACCTTTGGCATTTTAACTTGTTAGCCTGAATTAAGATTTTTCTATAAAGGTTTCTTCTATAATTTTGAGTTAGTAGCTTCCAAACATATTTTTAAGATGGACATCCAATCACTCTGTATTTTATTTTCTGGTTTTTATACCTAAACAGGCCAAAAAGTGGTGGACTTACATTCAAGAGATTCTATATAACAGCTACATTATACTTTATTAAGTCAGAAGTATTAGTGCTGGAATCAGCTTTCATGGGTGTAAGAAAGCTAGATTTTTTTTCTCTGAGGATGCAGCTGCCCAAAAGCTGAGGCAGCATAAGCTTTATTATTTCAAGAGTAGTTAGGAAGACATTTGGATTTAAACAGCACCTCTAAAATAGCTGCAGCACTCCAATGATAGTGTGTTTGATTTGACATTTTGGTATATTCCTAAACTCTTGAACGCATAGTGAGAGTATTCCAGTGTATGAAAATGAGTAAAAAGGGGAAAACAGAATCATCTTATGTTTTTATCCAAAATCTAGCACATTCAGATTTTTTTTTAATTATAAACAGAATTATGACATTCTCATTGCCTAGCTGTAACTCAAACACAGTTTTGCATTAGAGTTAATGCTCAAAAACATTCATCACGTACCACAAGGTTTCCAATCACCATGACCAGCATGAAAACAATAAGGCACATGGTTTGGCCTGCAACCTCCATGCAGTCCCACATTGTTTCTATCCATTCTCCACACAGCACTCGGAATACAATCAAGAAAGAGTGGAAAAAGTCGTGCATGTGCCAGCGTGGAAGCACACAGTCACTGGAGATCTTGCAGACACATTCCTTGTAGCTTTTCCCAAACAGCTGCATCCCAACCACAGCGAAAATGAACACAATGATGGCCAGCACCAGGGTCAGATTCCCCAGAGCCCCCACTGAGTTGCCAATAATCTTAATCAGCATATTTAGCGTTGGCCAAGATTTTGCCAATTTGAAAACTCGAAGCTGCAAAACAGAAGAAAAGTATGCAGTTATTCATGTTACTAACTGTAATGAAAACATTGCTATAAATTTCGTATTTCAGTTATCCTGTGTATAAATCGTGTCTCGTGTATCTTTAGGAACTTCAGTTACAAAATTTGCTTCTAGTTTTTTGTACAATACTACACAGCAGCAGTCTTAAGAAATCAAAAATATCATCTGTATGCTCATTTCAATTACATTGCAATTATCAAAAAGTCTGTTATTCAGACTTTGCCTCTTTGGGTGACTGTAAATATCTATAAACAAGTTGTACTTTTTGGACAAGTTGGACAAAACAGTCTTTCTCCTTTAGTTAGCTCTAAAAGAATATAACTAAAAATAAACCAGCACACATGAAATGTGATCAGTTTAACAGGATTGTAAGTGTATAGACACTTTCAGATCTCATTCATCTTCAGTGGCAGAGAAATAGAAGAAATAGCTTTCCTAGAAAGAGAAACAAGCTAGAGTTGTTAATGACAGGCAAAGAAGTTACTTACAAGTATCTAACAACGTATTTTCTGTCATTTAATGTAAGCAAACAAAAAGTGTCTGAAAAAAGTTTGTCA
The DNA here is from genome assembly GCA_039877255.1 of Loriculus beryllinus. Lineage (NCBI taxonomy): Eukaryota > Metazoa > Chordata > Aves > Psittaciformes > Psittacidae > Loriculus > Loriculus beryllinus. The sequence goes on from JBCJKH010025648.1 coordinate 6,996, forward strand.
TATACCACTGAGAAAACCAAAGAAAAGCAATATATTAAGCAAGTCAAAACAGACAAAAATGAAATTATTTGGAAAGATACAGCAAGTGTTCAGACAACTGAAACAGGAGAATATAAAATGAATCTAAATTTAAATATTGTTTCATGGGATGACATGCAATTAAAATGTATATGGGCAAAGTTAAAAAGAGAATTTGATTACTGAGGGAGAAGTCAATCTAGACAGATATTAGACTTGAGGAAAAATACAATATATTGACATGTAGAGAACCAGAAAATGGGTAAATTTAAATGTCTTTTTTTTTAAAGGGGGCTTATGTAACTTTAAATGAGAGTCAAATGTGTTTTGCTTTATTTAGGCAAAAGTTGAGCTTGATGAATAGGAAGTCTAACTTCTTGTCTCTTACTGTGTAGGTCTTCTCAGAAGAGAACGTGAACATCAACTTGAATGTTAGCCTAGTCTTCAGCAAGATCAAAGTTTTTCAAGTTCCTATTCGTGACAGAGATATTTCATACAGACAGAGATAACGCAGTGACTTCTGAACAGAAAAGCTGTTAGACAGATGGAGTCTTGCAGAGGATAAGGAGAAGGCTGAGAGTGGATGAAAAATCTTTATCGAAAGAAAACTCTTAACACTCTTCTCTTCTAAAACTAACCATGTAAACCAACTGGTAATAGAAGTCTATCAGATAAAATTGTCAATAAACTTTTATTAGCTAATCCGTTATTTACTAAGCAATTTAATAATTTTCAGTCACAGGTAGTGAGGGCCTGTGGCTCTTGCATTTTTCATTCCCTCATCTAATGAGAAAAGGACTCTGAGATGCTACTATTAAAAAAAGATAATCCTTAAAGCACACTCACTGTAAGAACAGAACTGATGCTGACAATGTCTTGAAGAAGAAACAGATGTTACTAAGATAATGTGTAAAACAAACTTAATATAATAGATACCTGCCATTTAGTGAGTATGAAATTTAGTATTTTGTAAGTTCTTCTGAAATGATCTTCTGTCTTAAGCAAATATATAATGTACAAATTAGAAATGCACAACATACATGCAGAAATACAAAAAACAACAGATCAACATAGTTTAGTATATTTACCAATCTGAATGATCGAAGGACAGATAATCCTTCCACATTTGCAAGGCCAAGCTCCATTAAACTAAGACTCACAATAAAACCATCAAAAATATTCCAGCCCTCTTGGAAATAATAATAAGGATCCATGGCAATTATCTTGAGAAACATTTCTGCTGTGAAAATTCCAGTAAACACCTGTAAGCAAAATACAGTTTCTTACTCCAGTTTAATAAGAAAATATTACCCCCTCCCCCAAATTAATAATATCAACTTCTGGTAAGTTATATCTCCAGCAAGTATTCCATGGTAAATATTAGTAGCTTCTTTATATTTACGTACATTGAGGTTAGAAATTAAATTCAGATTTGAAGCTTACATATGCATCACAAGGTTTGGTTTCCTAAGGAAAAAAGGTAACTGGGAAAATACATTTTTTATCTAGCCTGATAATATGCATGTATTAATACTGAATCTCTTCCAATTCTAATGTTTAGGTTTTCCTCCTTAGATCTCACCTTTGCCCTTGGGACATCTTTTTGCTTCTAGGAACAAAGATATGTTTATGAGAGGGACAATTATTTTATTAAGAAAAAATATTTTACTGAAAGTTGAGCAGAACTATTTTTCTTCAGGATGACCTGCAGAAGACATTGTCATGTCATTTCTCCATTTTCTGTGGAGCTGCCATGCTTACCAGATCTTTCCCCTCTGCAATTCCCTGAATGCCCAGAACCTTATGAGGTGCTAGTGAGGAGCAGAACAGGTGTGAGAATGGAACTGAAAGTTCTTATGATTTGAAAGTAACCATCCAAGAAAAAAAAACAACCAAAAGATAAATTCCTTTAAAGAACTTCAATGACAGAAGCTGAAGGCTTTAAAAATCAAAATGTATATTGACGTAATAAATCTTACTACCTTTTGCTCTATAAAGCAAGAGTGGCAAAACCCACAAATGTCAACAAAGTGGGATTCAGTACAGCTTAAATATAAACTCAATGACCCCAAGCCTATTAAGATCTACTCAACATTTTCTTTAAATATAGGTACATAAGTGAGAGAAGAATTATTTAAGAGAAATGCATTTTACATACATGTCACACCATGAAAGACTTACAAGGTTTCCTACAGAAAGCACACCACTAAATTGTTCTGTCATTGGATAATGCTCCATTGCCATGAACAGGGTGTTTAGGACAATGCAGATAGTAATAGCCAGATCAACAAATGGGTCCATCACAATCAAATTTACAATATGTTTGACTTTCAGCCAGGGAGTACAGCAGTCCCAAATCAAGCAAGTGTTAGCAAATTTATACCAGCATGGTGGGCATTTCTGTCTGGATTCTTCCAATTCTAGAAAGAAAATAAAAATAAGAAAAGAAAATAAGATTTTAAACATATTTCTCTATTCCAGTATAACCTGGGATTTTTCTTTGGGGTCTAAATGCTATTTTCTAAGGTATTGTTGATAAACCATGTTGATATTCTAGATCTTTTGAAAAAAAAGCTACTGTCAAAACAAATTACAATTAAAAGCAATCTGTCCCACTACAATTTATATTTTATGTAAAAAAAATACTAAATATTCATACATAAATAAAATAACTATTTACAAGAAAATGCTACACAGGATGCAAAATAGAAATAGAAATCAGGCATACAGGCTGGGCAATGAGTGGATTAAGAGCAGCCCTGCAGAGAAAGACCTGGGAGTACTGATGGACAAAAAACTGAATAGAACCTGGCAATGTGCACTTGCAGCTCTGAAAGTCAATCTCACTCTGGGCTGTATCAAAAGAAGCTAGCAGGTTGAGGGAGGTGATTCTTCCTCTCTGCTCTGCTCTGGTGAGACCCCACCTGGAATACTGCATTCAGCTTTTGGGTCCCCTGCATAGGAAGAGCAGGTCCAGAGGAGGGCCATGAAGACGATCAAAGGCCAGAGCACCTCTCCTATGAAGACACGCTGAGAGAGTTGAGCATGTGCAGCCCGGAGAAGAGAAGGCTCTGGAGAGACCTTAGAGCTGCCTTCTAGTACTTAAACAGGGACTACAGGGAAGATCGGGAGGAACTTTTTATCAGGTATTATAGGGATAGTATGAGGGGTAACAATTTTAAACTGAAAGAGGGTAGATTTGGATTAGATATAAGGAAGAAATTTTTTATGCTGAGGTTGGTGAGACACTGGAAACAGCTGCTCAGAGAAGTTGTGGATGCCCCAACCCTGGTAGCGTTCACAGCCAGGTTGGATGTGGCCTGGGGCAACCTGATCTAGTGGAAAGTGTTCCTGGCTGTGAAAGGAGGGCTGGAGCTAAATGATCTAGTTGGTCCATTCCAACCAAAAACTTTGTATGATTTTATACCTAGAATGAATAAAATATTTAAAAGGTTCCTCCTTAAAGATAAACAGTCAGAGCAAACCTGAACTCAGACAACTATTTAAACAGCATTATGGTCCACGTGTGCAAAATTTCTCATTATTACCTTCCTATTTGTTATTTTTGGCATAGTCATTTAAGCCTCAAAGTAACGTTTGCCCTTTCTTACAACTAGTTGCTTAATTCCATAATTCAGATTCACTGTATTTACCCTTACAGAAAGAACAATGTGATCCTTCCTTTGTGAAACTGCATGTCTGTTCAATTGGCAGAAGGGGATTGTTCCACTGCAAAAAGCACAGCCATTTCAGTAATCTAAAATGAGGTTTTTCATCAAAACATAACTTTTCTAGAGAAACTGCACTTTCTGCTTGCATTTAACTTGGAAGACTGCTGTTTCCTCCACAAACTTATTAGTATTCTGAAAGCTTGTCTGCTTTTCCAAACTTATGGGCCAGCCTTTGAAAAAAAAAAATACTAGTGTACAAATCTCTGCATACAAATCTCATTTTGCCTGTACCTTTTAGGCTTAAATAGCTGTCATAAAATGCCACAGCTACTTAATGTATCATATCGTTTATAGCACTTCATGGTATTGTCATACAAAAATTCTGTGTTACGTACCTTCCATTGTGTTTGTAAGCATGCTGGCTATACTCATGGCTCTTTGCCTTGCACTAGGATCTGTTAAGTAGTCCATAGGAACATGATAAGAACTAGACCGTCTCTTTCTTAAATCAGTTTCTGTGGTAGTGCCCTGAAAATAAAACACTGATAAAATTGCCTGATAAAATAATACTGTAAATTATTATAGAAATACAATACTTTAAAACACTGCTTTTCTGCACCATGCTCCATTTATGTCACAGTTTTGCAGTAACCTAATGTATGTCTAATTTTGTATATAGCAAATGTTCGACACATTGCTTTTTGTGCTTAAAGAATATGTTTTCAAGTATTTTGCTGGAGCTAGGCTGAGACATTAAAAAAGATTTTAGACTATAAAAAGTTCCTCAATGCTTGTCAATGAGGTCTGCCATAAATATCCTTCTAATTAGGCAGTCTTTTTCTAAATACAGAAAAGTACAGCCCACACAGCTAGCAGTAAAAGCACAAAGAGTAAGTGTATTTTCTTAAGATAACTCTTAATTTAGAATAACTTATCAATTCCCTAGCACATGCTTTTAAACAAAAGAAAGAAAATATTTAATAATGTGGTCAGTGTGAAGCTGAATGCTCATTTAATATATTCCATTAAGTATATAGAATTATTTTTTATATTTTTTTATTTCGATATCCTGATATAGAAATACAGAACCTTCCAGTTAAGTCTTCAGTTAGCATAAAGAACCAATGGGTGTAATGTAAAATTTATGCAACAGTTTACTATACTATTCTGTTAATTCCCAGTAAATTAGCATATATTTTCACACACTTAGGTAATGAGAGCTAGGCAACTTCAGTTTTTACTTTAGCTTATAACTGGAATATATGAAAGGATCATTCACAGCTTGGACAGGATGGGAATTATTTCCAAGTAACTACGGGTTTTTTTAAACAGTAGCTGATAATACAGGGAGAAGACATCATGCCTAAACTATTGCAGACTTCCTTACATTGCTAGCAGTGGCTGCTTTATCAATCATCACCTCTGGCAGAAGCTGTCCAGTAGGTGACGTCAAAGCCGGCGGCCCACCAACTAAAGAAACTACTCCATTGCAATCCACAGTGCTGTGCATCTTCCCATTTGCTGGAAGTGGAGCTACTGTCCTGGATGACCTGCTGGCCTGACTAATGTTACTGTTGCGTCGTTCACCATGTTTATGAGGAACAAAGAGAGAATCTCTTCTGCTCTCATTGTCTTCAAAAGTGCTGTGCTCATCATCAGCAAAGTCATTTTCTGATCCTACATCCTTTGCTCTACCTCTGAAGCTGAAAAGACTTGTTCTGCTGTTGCGCCTTGGAGAAAACAGGGAGCCTCGAATGCTCAGCAAAGACTGCAGGCAAATAAAAACAATGATTAGCCAATGAAAATCCTTTCAAATATAATGTTTTCATACAGAGGAAAAAAACCACAGTGTTAATATGTCTTAAAGGGTAAGGTTATCTACAAAGAAACGAACTGGCACATCCCTCCCCAAATACACTCCCTTTTGGGTAGTAAACAAAGAGCACATAACTGACAGACAAAGACTAGTTATTTTACTACTTTGGATATATGAAATCAATCGGTTTAATTAGAGTAAAAGAAACTGCTTGACAGAATTGTTTCCTCTGCCATTCTGGCTGTTTATTACCAACTGTTCATAAACTGAGGAAGCAAATCTAGACACTATTTACCTCAGGTTAGCATTATTCTGTCAGGCTGAGTAAATAACATTTTAGGCAAAGTTCCCATGACTCAGTCTGCACACAGTGGTAGCTCCCAAATAGTGCCTAATTTTAAAAACTGTATACTAGTCAACTAGGCCACAACAAGGTCTTATTTCTTTTTTAAAGTTTCAGCTATTCTGAATATGAAAAGTTATGCTTGCAATTTTATAATTTTGTATGCAGTCTCACTAATCTTCATCAGTTTACTCACATAAGTAAATGTTCTGTTATGAAAGGATCTTTTCAGGATAAGAGCCTAAATAATGCTCTAAGCTTGCAAATAATTATACCTGTTCTTAACTTTAATTTAAGCGATCCTCTTGATTTGACTGTCATTAGCACCTGATTTCAACCAAGACCTCTACGAACAGCAGAGATGATACATAACAAAGGAGTGTCTGTTTCATTTCTGCAACTTATATTTATGGACCTGAACCCCATTGTTCTAGCTACTGCAAAATGCAGAACAAAAAGGCACTGCAAAGAATTTATCATCTAAGTGTAACACAACAGATGGATACAAAAAGAGAGGGAATACAAGGAGGCAAAATTGATGGATATGATAAACAGTGGTCTTAGCTCACCTGAAGTCACTTCCCTGTCAAGCTTTCTGTAGGCAGCATGGTAAAAGAGAGTTTTAAAGAGGGATTTGAGGAAAGCAATGAAGTGTTCTGTGGAAACTCATGGGAGCTTCTTCCAAGCATGAGGGGAAGCATAACAGAAAAAGCTCAAAGAAACTAGTTTGAAAATTTAACAGGAAGTTATGGATGGATCAGTCAAAGTTGGGACTTGTTTACTCTAAGTAGACAAGGTGAGTTGGGAGGAATTTTAGGCACAGTATGTTTTACGGTATTAAAAAAATATCTTTAGGTAGATATGTTTACTAGCAGATTAGGTAAAGCAATGAGATAGATTAGTGCTCCTTGCAACCACATTCTTGATGAATACAGCAGTAACTGTGACATGGAAAGAGGTCCAGGTTAAAAAATGATTCACAGTTGTGGGTCCAGAGTACAGTAAAAAAAAAAAAAAAAAAAGAAAAAGAAAAAGAAGAGGGGCAGAGAAAGGAACAAGCAAAAGGCCTTGTGGAAATCCCTTAGAAAACTGCCAAAGGGAAAAAAAAAATCTTCTAAAGCACAGCTAAATCAGGAGAATTGACAGGAGATGAAACTATGAATGTTAGGAAGAGTGAGTTTTCAAGAGAACATAACAGTCAGTTCAAGGACACTGAAGGCAAATGAAATGTCAAGGATAAAGTCAAAGATGAGATTATAAACCTGAGTTTTGTCTAGGAAAAGGTTACTAGGAATTGGTGAGTGGTACTTCTGATTAGTGGCTAGAATCTAAAGTGAAAAATTGAGAGTTGTGAAAAGCACTAGAGTTGGGAAAACAGAGGGGAAGTGATTGCTAGACTGTCAGTAAACAGCTGCAAATGAACTTGGAGATGAAAAGATAAAAGAGAAGCAAGTTGTATGAGGAATGCTTCGTTTCTCACAAGATAGATGAATTGAGCTGCAGCTGAATAAGGCTACAGTTTGAATGATGACACAAGCAAGGATATGCATCTAAAGGATCACATGGGTCTTCAACACAGTCAGTGGATATAGGTGTGAAAATCTGTATATGGAGCAGAATGAATCATGAACTAACTAAATTCAGCAATGAAATCTTACAGAGGTTAGACAACAACATAAAAAGATGGCAGACCAAGGGTAGGAGGCAGGGGAGGAGGGAAGGATGCAATACTACTAAAAAAAGGAAGTATGTTAAGAAGTAAGTAGAAGGAGGAGTTAACTTGGCAGAAATAGGAAGCTAGAAACATTTTATTGCCACCACAGTCTGATCTAAGGAGGAGAGTTCTTAGGAAGAAAATATTTCAAAAAATTAATTAAGACCTCAGAAGAGGTCTGAGCTTCTTTGAGAATGGGAGCTGAAGAAAGTGATACATGAAGAGTATATGAGTGTTCATGATCTAGTCAGGGACAGGACAGGCTTTCTAGAGATTCTAATAGGAAAGGATTAAAAAGGAATGAATGAGTTTAGTAATAGTGACTAAAGAGGGTGAAAGCAAGTCAAAGACGAGGGAGAATCAAGGAGGTGGTGATAAAAGGAAGAAGCATATTAAGGCACACAAAGGGGCAGAAAAAGGACAGGATGGATGTGAGATCTGCACATGAAGTGGTGAGGGGAGAGTTGGAGGTGGGCAAATGAAGAGGAGCTCTGAAAATTGTAGAAGGGATGACATAAAACTATGAAATGAAATAAATGTCTGGATGGGAGATGCAGATGGCACTCTGAGTCACTGGTGTTTCAATGTAGGAGAACACATGCAAGGACACATTGCCACACATAGTTCCACCTTTAAGATAACACGATTAATGGTCTCACATCAATTTGTCAAATTTCACATGAACATTTGTGCAATTACTACTGCAGTTTTTGCATCTCAAATTTTAATACTTTTCTCATGTAAAACATGAAATTCCATCGTATGTTTGCACCAAATTTTGAAGCCACTGGTCATGCTGAATTCACTGATCTTTATGGGGAGATAGGTCCGTTTTCATTGAGAAACACGAAATATGTCTGGTTCTAATTAATACATGTTGTTTGGATTTTTTTTACACATAAACTCAGAATAAAACCAAAATCTCTCAAATTCTTACAGTTTCATCTTTGTCTGCAAGTATCAACTTGGTCATACTTGACTTAAGATATTAAAGGACCTGTGAAATCTCTTGCAAGAATTGACCAAATTACAAGGTTTTGTTTATATGATGAGTAGAAAATGAAGGTGTTTAAGAGGTAATAATACTATGGTACCTGGTGTGGGGAAGAGAATCTCTTTTCATATGTCAGTCTATTCCCCTCAATGGAAAATCGGAAACCTTTCCTTTTGATGCTGTCTTCTGATTCAGATTTGTGAAATTCCTCCCCGTCCTTCTCCTCGCCTTCAGATTGTTCTTTTTGCTTTTTCTTCTTTCTTCTATTCCTTCTCTCTTTAGCACTTTTTGAGCTCAGTTTTGATGCCTCTGAAGAACTTTCGGAGAATCCACCTATTCCACCTACTCCACTATAATCTCTTGAGTCAGCTGCTGCAGCTGCTGCTGCTGCCTATACGTACAAGCACATATGCAATTTACAACATTTATACAAACATACACTATTTTAAATTTATTGCCATTCTTAAAAACAATAATGATTCTGAAATAAAAGCAATGATCCCACTTTACTAAATCCAGCATACCATAAGCAGAATTTGTGAAATACCACAGGACCCATAATTTGCCACTGCTCCATAAGCCAGGAGTTAGAGCAACCCAAGGGAAAACTGTGCTGTCAGAGAACCAAGTTAACAAACATCTGTTTTAGATTGGAGCAATATGTTGTAACGGATTTTTCACCTGAAATACTACGTAAAAGTAAGGAATCAAGGCTTTAACAGAAAAAATCCCAATTACGGGAAGCTACACTTGCTTACACCATTTTACTGGATTTTGAATGCTCTCAGGTTTATTAAAGGTCTGGTGTGACATTCTTAATCTCAGTTTTGCAAATCACAATCAGTGATCTGAGTTAAACTGCGGGCCACTAGAGACCTGTTGCTTTTTGAAATTTCAGACATTTGTGGAGCACTTGATTAACATTTATTTACAAGTTTTGGTAAAAAATTCCCAGATACCAACTAACCAAACAAACAAGAAACTCCTATTGCTGACTAGTCATGTGCTTACACGGAAGACATAGTTCAACTTCTGCTCTAAGTGGCCACACGCCAAGCAGACATTATCAATTATCCTATTATAGACTTCAGAGTCTTCAAAAAATGAAAAGGAATTTCAAAGCAGTATGCAATCACGATGCCTGTACCACAGAAGGTGTTTTCTCCAGTTTCTCCATTTTTTCTAGTTTTCTTTAAAATTGGAACACTGTGGCTTTTTGCTGTGAGAGCTGGGGAAGGAGCAGAAAAAGCCAAATGTTGCTGAAGCAAAATATTTCTCTCTATAATAGTTTTGCTTCTGTTATTTAAATAAGCAGAATTCCTGGGGCTTTTTTCCCCACATCTCCATCTCCATTTCACAGAATCACAGAACGGTTGATTTTGGAAAGGAACCTCTGGAGGTCATCATGTCCAGCTCCTCAGCACAGACAGGGTCACCCAAAGCAGGTTCCCAGGACCATGTTCCAATGTTTTCTATTATCTCCAAGGGTGGTGATTCCACAAGCACTCTGAGCAACTTGTTCAGGGGCTCAGCAAAATGTTAATTTCCATCTCCAATTTAATAATCCAGTATTTTAGCCTAGTGATTATAATTTTTGCCATAAATTAACAAGTTCACTCAAGCCAGCAGAAACGGCGCAATGAAAAACTCTAAAGATTGCTTGTAAAGTGAAGGAATTTGTAAAACTGAAGGTAATATATTGCAAGGAGTAGGGGAATAAAAATATTCTTATATGTGGACATAACACATTTGATCACAATTATGAATGGAAGAAGAAATTCTACTTTATAGGGATACCTGAGCTTCTTCCTGTTGCTTTTTCAGTTGTTCCAGCATTTGCTGAAATTCTGCTTCTTTCTGTTCTGCTTCCTCCATGGTTGCTTGATTCTGTTCTTCATAGGCCATGGCAACCACAGCCAAGATCAAGTTAATCAGGTAGAAAGAACCCAGGAAAATAACCAAAACAAAAAATATCATGTATGTTTTCCCAGCAGCACGCAGTGTCTGGAGGAAAAGAGACAATGCACATTTTTAGCAGACTTTTAAATACTGTTGCATAATGCGACAGCATCTGTCCTATGATCTAGAAATACATTATAAGATTGCTTTATGTTAGAACAAGGTTATTTAGTTATTTTTTCCATATATGAATAGTACTATATCCTGGCTACAAGTGCAAAAATCCAAGTTCTGTGTCTGGTATGGCCAAGGTAAATAACATTCTGTAGCTTGGATACCTCAGAATATTTACCAGTGAGAATCTCTGTTAGTTGCTGTCCTCACTTTACATCTTTATATAATAGCTTTAAATCTAACAGTAGTGGGGGCACTAACCAACATCTTACCTTCTTGTCTCATCAGTCCCAAACTACAATGCCACAGACAGTGAAGTATACAAAATGTCATGCTGTACACCATCACTGTCCTTCGGGTTATGGATATGTGTAGTTCAGGGACAAGACTTAACCTTTTCAATGACAACATACTTGTACTAGACTGCAAATCAATTTAGCTAGCATCTATTTAGAACATGTCTGGGCAAGAAACTTTAACAACTTAAGTTCATTTACTCATTTGTGAAAAGAAACCATAATGCTTAACCACCTTAATAAAATAGCTGCTATTTCTTACTTTGTATTTGAGTAGCACATGGAAACCTAAATCATTAACAAGGGA
>JBCJKH010025652.1:0-22841 GCA_039877255.1 Loriculus beryllinus
GGAGGGGGTGGTTTTTTCCCCCCCCCCCCCCCCCCCAAGCTGGGCAACAAAGGTTTGTCCCTATTAAAGTGTTCCTTCATTTTAAATTGTACCATGAGGTTCTGTTCTGATTTTAAGGAAGTTAGTGTAATGACGGTCTCCTGTAACCACTCCTACTGATTTCCTTAAGCATAGTTGACTCCCAGTGAATCATTTAGTGAAATCATTCCTTCGTTTGAAAGTTTATTTTCAGAACCTAGAGACAAATGACCTAAGTGCTACTTCAAAACTCTTTGTTTCTGCTGAGTAGGTTTTAGATAACAAACATTTTCAGCATCCGTGTAAGATTTTATCAAGTTGTTTCTGCAAGGAACTCATACCTTTATGTATGAAAGCATTTTGCATCACTTTTATTGTAGGACTAATTTCTTTTTAGCTTGAAAAGGTGTTTTAATTTTAAAAGAAATATATATTTTCTGGCAAGATTACTTCCTTGCTTCCCGTACTTGTCTCATGTGCATGACACATTGCTTCTTTTAACCTTTTAGTTTGTGCAGAGCCCTTCCGCTGCCTTAAGCATTTACCTGCATGTTTCCTGTCAGTATTGTTGCCTCTTTTTTTAACCTCCAGGTAGGAGTTAGCAGCTTATGGTTTTGTTTTGTTTCTTTCGTCTTCCCTTTGCCAATATGTTGATGTATCAGACTTAAACCTGGCAATATTGAAAGTCCACAGTTCCTGCAGAAACTCACTCATCCTAACATTTGAAAGATGTTGAAATGCACATAGTAGCGTAAAGAAGAAGCTAAACAGAAAAATCAAGTCTGCATTCTAGCATGATATAACAAATTCTGGTGTCTCTGTATCTGAATAGTTTAGCTTCAAATGCTTATGTTACCCAATGTAACCCTATGCAAACATATAACCGTACACGAACTCTTAGGGTATTTAAATTATGGTTAGTATGAAATAAGACTGAGTACTGGTTTTCTGTCACTTAAGTACCACTTTTTTGTTTTGTGCAGTGTTACTAATATTTAAAAATAAAGAAAATTCTCCTTTATACTTTGTCCTCTTGTGCTGTACTGTATGTATAGACTACAGCTGGCATCAGTTGTTCATGTTTAGTTTCAATAGGAGTTTATGCTGTAAGTAAAAGGCAGAGAGTCTGCGTTCACAAAACACCCGCAGGTGTACCAAGTTATTCCTTTTGATAAATCCATGGGGAAGTCAAGAAGTCCTGGTGTCAGACGGCTGATACTGGAAAAGGAGGGTTCTTCATGGCTTGAAAACATTACTATAAGGAACGTATGCCTCAAACAGAGCTTGCACGTTTGCCTTACAAGGAATATTCATCCTAGATAATACACAATACTTTGAATAGCTGCTCATTTAGTATGCTTTCTGCACTATGGGAGCAGTCCTTCATAGTACAGATGCTAATTTTAACTTTAGTGCTCCTGAAATGATGGGAAAATGGGCCATGCTTTGGAAAAACAGGAGAGGTGTTGGAAGGGAAAGGTGACACCAGCACAGGGCTGGTCTCCTCAGGCTGTCCCTATGTTGTGAGCAGCCTTGCATCACAGGGCAGAGTGGCTCCAGACCAGGAATGTGCCTTGAAGAGTTAGAACAGACTGGGATTATGTACGTAAATATCTTCTTGACCTTGATCCCTGTGTTAGGCCTGAAGGAGGAGGATAGAGCATTAATTAGGTAGGAAACCTTGAAGGTAGGCTCTGAGGAAGCCTGTCTTGCCAAAGGCATTCTTACCCCACCAGAATGCTGCTTGTGTGCTTGCAGCTGGGCTGTTGTGGGGAGAAACTACTGGGAAACACAGAGTTTCCTATAACTACCTAGAATCTGCCCAAGCTTGCCCAGAAATTAAGAAATGAAAGCCTGTGGCAATTGAGCCTAATTCGTTCCTTCTCAGCCTGATTATCTATGGATTTTAACTGAAGGGTAACTGCTTTAACTGAGCACTGTGAAGCAGATGGCATGGTAGAAATAATTCTGTTGCAAAAAGAGCATACAACTGAGAAATTAATTTATTTTACAAGCAAATAATCTTGATATTCATAAAATCCAAGAGAAGAAAATAAGTAACTGTAATAATGGATTACAGTTCATTCCCCATGTCCACACATTTAAATATTAACATGCCAAGGAAATGTGGTTCATCTATAACAGCAACTTTTTCAGACTGAAGTTAGTGAAGTTACTTGTCTGAAGTCAAACTGTGAATTGTGTGTGTCTGATATGTTTTATCAGGGAGGGAAAAAGTTCTAGAAGACCAAATAGAAATGCAGCAGAAAATTAATTATATCATATTCATATACTTGTGTGTGTTTGAAGAGGTGGGTTTCTGAAGAGTGTAACTTAAGGTAGGGCTTATGAGCAGCACTGAACTTCTGTCATGAAGCTGATAGAAACCTGTGTCAGAAGAACAATAACCTGACATTACAAAATCACAGCGTATCAAAAACTCAAGGAGACATGTATCTTTTTTTAATACAATAATGTGTAAGCTGCCCACACACATTTCTGGAATGGTAATTCTGGATCTGAAAGCCTATTTTTTTTGCCTGGTCAGCCTGGGTGTAGGACTGTGCTCACACAGCTATGCTGCTTACAGGACAGCCTGGACATGGTGCCATGTCTACTGCATATGTATGAGTAGGCATGTATGTGAGATCTTGTGTCTCAGTGCATCCATCTGGCAAAGGTGAAGGCTGCAAGATGATATGGTTACTTAAAGTATGTGTTTGGGCAGGAAAAATGCAGGTGGGTGTGAGACACCTCAACTGATAACAGATGATGCTGGCCCAAGAATGGCTGTGAATAAACGTATTGTGAAAGCTGGGGAAAGATTCCTGACCATCCTACAACACTTCTGTGGAAGAGCTAAGGACAGAAACAGAGCTATAATTTAAATACAGACCTGGTGTGACTTCTAAAATGTATTGCAAAACGCTTCTTTTCAGAGCTGATACCTGGGCTCAGAGGCCCAAACTACATCCCATGGGAAAATGAAACTATTGGGATAGAGGGCAGTTGAGTAACAGCATAATTAAAATGATACACTGAAAACAAAATAGTTTTATCTCAAGATAGGGGGACACAATGACAAACAAACAAAATACCAACAGATAAGGGTTCCTTCTCCTCACTTAGAAGCTGCCACTATGAAAATGGCTTTGATTCGGTGGGGTTTCCACACTTTAGAGATGAGCAGAGTCTGGTCTTTGAGCTAAGACTTGGCAGGACTTTGATCTTAAATAAATGATCTCAGAGTGTGTAGGTGTCAAAATGTTAAAAATGTATTGTTCAAGTTTTTGCCCAGTCTCTGCTCCATGCTGCTGCCCACCTTTGTGGACAGCTTGCAGACCTGCAAAACCTATTTCTGGAGGTAACACAAAACTGTTTTTCTCTGTGAGCTTGGCTGCCTTTACAGAAACTTGCTTTTTCCCCGAATTTCAAACTATCATGAGCATTTGTATGCATTTGTTGAAATAACACACTAATAAGGTGCTTCTTTTGAAAAGAGGAGAGTCAGATATCCAGAAAATATGCCCATTACCATCAGGGAAGTTCTAAACTGCCAACCACATCTGAAATGTGTGACTCGTACCCACTTGTTCTTCAGGAATGTTCCTAGACAAGTACTACCAAACTTCTCTTACCTATCAAGTGGTGGGATTATCTCATTACTATATTGAATGTTGTTGTTTTATTCTGCCCATACAGAAATGTATTTATTTCCATTTTTTCTCCTTTGTTCTGCATGCTGTTTGCACAGGACTGTTTATTCTGAGATGCACAGGTTAGTTCTTCTTGCATTTTAGGTCTCATTTATCTTCCTTCATGTGCAGTCCTAATCCTTTGTATTCAAATTTAGCTCACATTTTAGTGCTTTCGCATGTTACCTTCACTTATTTTAGATAGTGGTACAATTGCCTATGATTCGGTATATTTAATTCTCGTCTTCCCAAAGAGCAAGTTGGAGTCTGGTCTAAGAGATACCGCTGTTTGCAAAACTTTACTCACTGCTGCCTGTAGCACTGAAAAATCCAGGCAAGGCAATTTTTGTCTCCACTGATGAGAATTAAAACAGTCAAAACCACACACAGATCTCGATTTTAATGGATGTCCATATTTGAAATCAGGATCGATTCAGCTGCTCTGTGTCAGCACAGCACAACTTCTCACAAGTTGTAGCTAAAAAGGGTTAGGAGAAGTGTTGGGAACTGTCAGCTTTGTTAAGTACCTTGTTGGTGCCCTCTTAACCACCAGCTGCTAACTACTGATAGTGAGAGAAGTGGCCACTTCCAAAGTGGCTGAGCTGACCTGAGATGACATTTCCAAGTGTGCAGTAGGCTACCTTGCAGCTCTCATCACAACGAGCAGAGACTGTCCATGTCATTTGGCACATCATGTGAAGTATCTGAGACTTTGCCTTTTTCAAGAGGCCTCATGTCGTCGCTGCAAAACCAACCTAAAAAGCACCCAAAAAGCAAGAAGTGAGGAAGACCAAAATACATGCTCTCGTAAGGAGTCTGAGTGCTTTGATTTCAGAAAAACGCTACTATGTCTGACTTTTAAGATGCAAGCTAACAGTGCAAAATGGCAGAGCACACCAAAGGCAATAAACAAATACACCTCTTAAAGATATTAGGTTAAAACGGATGAAATATATGTTTCTGCCTGATTTTTAGAGTTCCAGCATGTGCCAGCTTTGGATGGTTTAATATGTTAAGCTGAGCAATGCTGGTTGTGTATTGCTATGTAAGATCAAGAGATAGTTGGATGCTTCTTTCATAGACTGCATGCTCAGAGCTGAGGAAGGGCAGGAGCTCTCAGATGTTGAGATGCACCAAGCAAACGCTTCCCACGGCACCTGGAAGGGACACTCACCAAAGGTGCATAACTTGATCATGGCAGCAGACACAAGCCACAACCTGTCATAATGGTAGTGTTGTGACAGCGTTGGTTTTACTGCTTTGGGATTCAAGGCGAGGAGGTAACCAGAACTAGGGCCTTCTCAGTGGTGTGAGTCACGCTCTATACCCATAAAAGTGATTTGTCAGCTACCTGGCCCACTGTCCTGTCTTTGATAGTGACTAATAGTGGATGCCTAAGGGAGAGCACAGGAACAGGCTAAGCATTTAATTATACCTCACCAAAATGTTTTCCCAGCTGCAGCGCTGTCCCTCTGAGGCTCCTGGATCCAGAAATGGTCTTTCTGTTGCCCAGGGTGTTGGGGTTTTTTTCACTCAGTTGCCTTTTAACCTAGAAAACTGCTCAATACCCAGTGTCCTGTGGCAAGGGATCCCTCATCTGACTCCACTGGGTAATGGGTTAACTCCGTGTTTTAAATCTCTCTTCTACAGCTTCATTTTTTTTCCTCCCCTTCTCCATTCTGATGTTGGTAGAGACCCTGAACACTACAACCTCATTCACCTTTTTATAGCCACTCACAATTTGGCACAATTTGTCTGATGCCAGCCTTTGGTTAACTCTTTTATGGCTCAAGATGTCCGGCATATTGAACCATTCCTTGCAGAAAAGCTGTTTCCTACCTTTGGGGGCCCTCTCAGGTCAGGAAAGCTTGCTAAACTGTGGCTGTTGCTCAGCTCTATAAATTGTGGTGACCATCCAGATGATCATGATGAGCACTTCGTCGCCTTGTTAATACCCCACTATCAGCCTGACACAAAAAGGCCATGCAAAGCCTGGGATGCAGGAAGAGCTGACCAGCGCTTGAGACCTGGCTCTGATGCCTTCAGTCTCACCAGGCTCTCACAGGCTCTGGAATGAGAACACAGGAGCTCATGGCAGCGATGGTATCTCCAGAGCGCAGTCCCACACACCTTCACCCGCATTCCCACCCCTTCAGCCGAAAGCACGTCACCGGGCATTCCCTGGCAGCTGACAGGACGTGCACCTTCTGAGTCAGGCACAGCTCCTGCTGCCACTCGCTGCTCCTCAGGTTGCAAGCGTTAACTGCCTGTAACTGCTTGGCTGGCAGCACTGGAGTAAGTGTTTCATTGTCACAAGTGCCTGGTGTGGCCACTGCCAGTTCGCCTGTTCCCATGGAAAACCAGCACTGGCTGTATGGTGCCTGTCAACCAGGGGGATGGGTCCAGTAACCTTTGGAAGACACATCTGGTCTTGGTGTAATACATCCCTGCAGACAGTGCTGGAGATGTGGGCAGCGTGACTCCATGCATCCCTTATTTCCACAGCACTGCCCTTGGCAGCTTTTCCACTTCCAACCTCTCGTCCAATATGCAGATGATGTCTCCCATCTGTAGCAATCTGGGCTGTGATTTTCCCTGTTCCCTTCAGCATCTCTTGTGCGGGGACTGCTTAATGCAAGTGTTCACTTACTGGGATTTAGGGTCCCCGACGTCATCTGGAAAATATTAAATGTCTGGGGAGCTAGTTATGAGGACACATCAGTTTACCTATTTCTTCAGTGGTAGGGAGGATCCAGAGGGTGCAGGACATCAACCACTGGTTCTTAAAGTGCAAAGTCAAAACAGGGCCATTGATCCACTCCCTCCCCCTCCAAAAAGGATGTGCCAGGATTTGTCAAAGCTCAGAGTGAATCTGGGTCTGCAGCTCCACTTTAAATGCAGTTTTGCCCAACAGGTTTTCAATCTGAGTGCAGACACAGGCTCGAGTGACGGGTAACCTCTGCTCACTGTGCCCCTGCTCCAGCAGACAGCCCTGCTGTGGTTTGCAGGAAGGGTTGTTTTGGGTGCATCTGAACCCACAGCCTCTTCATTCGCAGCAGGATTCAGGTTTGGTGGTGTCAGGTTTTAATCAACAAAATGACTTCCCTTGAAACCACAGATTTTTCTATCATGAATATGTAGGAAAATATTATTCAGTTCATGTAATGCAAGTCTCCGGTTACATTAGGAGATGGGATGTGATAGAACACGACGGTAATGAGTCACTTCATATCATATTTTATTGTGATGTGTCAGCTGAGAAAGCCAGAGACTATAGGTGTTCCTACCAGCCCAATTATGAAACAACTGCTGCTTCATGCAGAGATTACTAAGTTTTTCCTAGGCTAGTTAGCAGGTAGGTTTGGGTCTGTGGTTTAGCAATGTTTTGTTTAAGTTGCAAGCAATGAGCTGCCTTCAGAATCTATTTTCCACCCAGAAAAGTCATCAGTCTCTTGCTAGCAAGGGTTAACCTTGCTCAAAACCTCCAGTTCATCAGACCCTGTCTGTCTTGGCAGAGAGGAAAGTTTATGAGATTGCCTTTATTTTAGGGCTATTTTCTGTCAGCATTGACTAGAAGAGGTGATGATGCCATCGCGCGTTGCTGCTGTAGAACTGAGACTATGAAGGCATGATCTGGAAAGTCACGAGGTTAGAAACTGGCCCCATGCTTCTCAGTTTAATCCAGAGAGTGACAGATGCCTAGGCACAGGCAGGAAAGCTTAAAGAGTTTTCAGAGTAGGCTTTTCATTTCCATCACTGCTGGCTGCATCGCTGGTGGTCAGTAAGAAATACACAGGACCCTTCAGGACATTGCAGCATCCCAGGGTATGAGATTATGTCTGCAGGATGTGGGTGATGGAATTGGTGGAGTTCCTCTCCACCACTGGTCTGGTGAGACCTGCTTTGCCTCCTGCTGGGCAGTCTGGTGGTAGCTGGTGTACGTGACAATGGTATGTATGGTGATGGTAGATGAGGGGTATTGAAGGTGTTTCTTTTTAGAGCTTAGGTGAATTTTGAGAATAAGGATTTACATGTTCAGTTTTTCTTGTATTTATTCTGACTGGGGGATGGGCCTGTAGTTCCTAGCCCTTCACACAGGGGACAGATATGGGGCAGGTATACATGTCTCCTCTCCCACAGCTCGACGGCTGCTCCTGACTGTGACTCTTTGGCAGTGCCTGTCCCTTGAGCCCTACATCTCTCTACAGCAGAAAAAGTCGATTCGGTGAAATGCTCTGGGGTTTTTGCTGTGTCAATAAACAGAGACCAGGACAGGACCTTTCCCTGCATTTTTATTCTGTGGTTTGAACTCCCCTTCTCTAACTGTTGGTCTCATGCCAGTAACTCCTTGCAGCCCTGTGTTGAGGAGGTTTCTGAGCAGGGTTGTGAATGTTTCAGAGGAGGCACTGGGGAGGGAAGGTGAATAATGGAAATGTTAACAGACCTTTCATTGCACACCGGATGCATCATTACTTAATTTCTTCGCTTTTGTCTCCTGTTTTTATAGGTCTGTTTTTCCCCTAATCAATAACATTCATCCTACTCAGTGAACAGGCTTGATATTGTTTTTATGGTGTGAAAATTACTGTTGCTTTGACTGCCTCCTATTACCAGGTGACGCTGCTTGGCAGAAAACAATGAATCTTCCTATTATTTGGAAAATAAATGTGATTTATGGGAGCAGCAATCGATACTGGTCTGTGTCTTGCTGTCAGAGTGCTTGCTTTCTTGAAATAAGGCTTTTACCTTTGGAGTGTGAAGGCTGTTTGTCTTGTCCTGTGGAGCAATTTGTAATACCTATTTTTTAATCTCAGATTTTATTAAGATTTTTTTCTAGATGATGATGTTAAGGAAAACATCTGGTTTCTTTTTATGAGTTTGATGTCTACGTGGAAAGCAGTTTGAAGGTACGAAGTTAGGCACTCTGTCAGGGAAGTTGTGGATGCTGGAGATGGTGGGGGGGAGGAGGAAAGGAAAAGCTCACCATTGAGCACCTGCTATCACTTCACTCACTGGAGAGATGATGGTCAGAACTGAGGATTTATTATCAAAATCCCACAATATTGATAGCAAACAATGGTTCAATTTAACTGCAGGGAAACAGAACCATGTCACCTGACAGCTGTGCAAGGCATTACCTAGAGATGTCTGGGGAGTCCTTTGTGTTTGTTCTTTCTCTTTTGTAGCCACTTCTCCACTGCCTACCAGTTGGCCTTGGCTATTGTGGGCCAACTCTGCTCTTACACAGCACAGGTGTGGGCCCTATTCCCCTAATGCCCATGTTGAAAATGCCTTGTGCTTCTGCAAGAACAAGTAAATAAAGAGCTTACCTATCTGGGGACACTTTCTGTGTCTCTCTTAGGTCAAAGGAACTAAAGGACTTCCTCATCAGTTTGGATTTTATTTTTTTTCAATTAAAAATAGACATGTCTCCAAGTCCCCTCAGCTCTCCAGATACTATAATCCTGGTGTATTTGCACAGGCAAAGCATTTTGTCTCAGTGAGTGCATATATCAGCACCACTGCAAGCAAATACAGTTGAAGCTAAACCCTGAGTTCTTTGTAGTTGCATCTCCCATGCCAAGGAAGAGTAGGCACACCTCCAGGGCAGCAGAGGGGTGGGTCACCTCAGCTGGGCATCAGGGCCCCACACCTTCAAGCATGGATGCTCTTGGGGAGCTGTGATGCCCCAGACCACCAGATGTTGGAAAGCCATCCAAGTGATTCCAGTCTGGGGTGGAAATTTTCACCTCTTAGGAATCAAACGTAACCTCAGCAAATCATTCTGGCACTGCATAAGGGGACAGTTCTTTTACCGGTAACTTTGAAAAGCAGTCCTGTGTCCAAAAAGGTACATCTGCATGTTTGCACATGTAACATGGAACTGTACACAGTTATTAATCCTGCACAAAGGGCCAAAGACACACAGCCCAAATTATTTCTTTGTATAGAACTGAGTTGCTCACACCAAATAGTTAACTAGGAGATTTCTATGAAGTAACTTAGGATGCAGGTGCATCAGATGGGAAGAGGTTGATCATTAATTTTAAAAAGCCAGTTTTATTTCAGGTAAGTTTTATTTTGTAGATGGTTTACTGTTGCTTCCCACTAGCCTTCTTGCTCTGCTTTGGGACTGACTCCTGGTCAAGATGAAGTGAACACCTGAAAGTTGTTTCTTTCTCCACAGAGGTAAATATGCATGAGCACCTACACATATATATACGTACCTTAAGCACCCTTCTGGATATTTTCAGCCGCTTTGCTTAGACCAAGGGAATGGATACTGTACTAGCAGCTAGGAAGCTGAAGCAAACTGGAATTGCTGTTTATCAGTCTTACAACAGTGGAATCATCAGTTTCCTGAATATCTTTCCACAGAGCTTTTATTTTTCAGGCCTCTGAGTTTATGTTCAGGTAGTGCCAAACACTGGGGAAAGCTAAGCCTGATTTGGGTCTCCTCAGTGGAACAACTTTGTTTTATGGTCAAGAGGAGAATATTATGAAAATCTGATCTGCTACATTATATGGGGCCATATAATTTCACTTGATGATGGCTGCATTGAAGTTGTGATCTCATGGCAAACCCAAGTGTATCTCATAGAGAAACACCCAGGCACAACTGGAACTAATTATCTCTTTTAGGCATCATCCCTTACAAAAGGTACTTCAGTTTACTCAGTTTCTTAAACAGCAGTCTCTTCCACGCAGTTGCCTGTCTGGTTCCAGTGTCTTTACGCAGGTAGGACCGTCTCTGGCCAGGACTAAACATAGGGTTTGTGCTGAATTAACAACAAGGAATGGGTTTCAGTGGGTAAAACAGCATAAATACAGCTGCCAGGGTGGCTGTAATTATACTTTGATAAATATAATTACACTGTTGTTAAAGGGACTTTAGTGTCTTTTATTTCTTCAACTTGCAAGAGTTGGATGGAGAGCTGTCAAAGGGACTCCACAGTTTTGTTTCCTTATCTAAAATTAGAGCCCCAGGACACAGCTGTATTTCTGTACTTTGAAGATTAATTTAAACTAAATACCATACTTTTTATATCAGGCTCTCTCTTTTTGTCTGGGATTTTAGTCACGTGGATGCCCTTATTGCAGGTGCAGCTTTTGCTGCTGTCCCACTTTGCAGAGGACATATTTCTGTATGTTTATGTGGCTATTGGTGCAGGATTCAGCACTGTGTGTTTTAGCACTGTATTTCTAGTGATCAGTACCTTTACTGTGATAATGACACATGAACTTGAACAGGTGTTATGCATTGATGATTATACCTATGCAGGAAGTCTGAGATAAAATTCCTGATTTATTTAAGGTTTCACATATGTAACATAAATAAGCTATTGCTCTGTGTATCATTAGACTGAATCTCACTCTTAAAGAATATTTGATTTTGATCAAGGAGCAGACTAGCCAAGGAAAAAAAGTGCCATGTTGCTACCCCAAAATCTGTTCATAATTTGATGACATTATCAGGATATGTTCTCTATAAAAGATCCTGAAAAGGTCCTTCTTTTTAAGTTAAACCTTGTGGAGCGTACAATATTGTTCTGAATAGATTTAACCATTCTTTAATTTACCCTTGGCAGTGTTTGTGCTATTTGCACTAATATATACTGATATTCAGTGAATTAAATCATGATGCATCCTTCTAAATGCAGTAGTGAAGACATCCCATGAACCCATATTATTTTAAAGCAGCTTTGCCAACTAATTTGTGTTGCTTCAAACATGGAGTGCTTTACTAGGATGAGTTAACTCCAATACTTACATAGTAAACCCCCAAATCCTGCTATCATTTATGAGCCTAGCAGGAGCTTTGCTTCACAAAGCTTAATGTACTCCTGTCAGGTTCCTGACTTCATAAATAAAGCAGTGCTCTGCTTTCCCCCTAGGAAGTGGTTGCTGTGTTCCTTGCTCCTGACTCTCGTCAAATTGAAACTGTTACTAAAACAGCTTTTTGGCATCAGCCAAGGGCTTTCTACTTTGTAAGCTACCTTGTCCTCATTTTTGATACAGCTGAATTTCCTAGCACATTAGCCTAATTTATCAGCTTTGTGAAAAATCTGTTACGATTTCTTCTTTAGTGTCCTTCTGGTTTTCTGCAGTTCCGGAGCATTTGAGGATGCAAGGTGTATTAATCTGGAAGCACAATTTTTGCTGGAGGAATTGGCCCTTAGAGATATGAAGTTCAAAGTTGGAAATTTGATGAAGTGAGGGTGTGCTGGAGGCAAAAAGTGATTTGATGTATGATGCATGGCCACATTACAAACATAACCGTGCTTGAGAAGGTGGCTTTCATGGTTTAGAGAGTAGCCTGGGACTTAAGAGGATCTCCATTCAGTTCTTTATTCTCCTCCTGCCTTCTTGAGTCAGTATTAAAATGGTTACCAGCTAGTCTATATCCCTGTTCCCTGCATATAAAATGAGGTAATTTAATCCCTTGCTCTTGCCCTCCCTTCAATCCATTTAGCCAATTAATTCTTCAGACTAAAATCATGCTGTTTCACAAGGCAATCACGCAGAGAAATAATGTGGAGCAATACAGATTAAGCAGTTTTGTAGCTTATAAAAATGAAATTCAACCCTACAGAGTACGCTCCTTACTACCAATAGTGAGACTACACACTTCTTTCTCTCTGAAATCTAGACACACCAGAGATGGAGACAAGTGAGGTCTGCTAAGTACCCTGCTCCAGCCTTCTGCAGGTGGCTCTTGTTGCATCTCTTCTCATTCTACCTACCTGTAGTTGTAGCGCAGGCATTTGTACAACCACAGCCATATCTCTGGGAAAGCCCTCAGATAAGGGTGTTAATTTCACTTCTGTCTACAGCTATCTGCAAAATTGTAAATTATTTAAATAAAACGTAACATAAAATGCAATTAGTTTATCCCATACTTGTCAAGAGAAAGCAAAACTGAACAGCTTACATGGTATTTGGAAGAACAATGCATTCCTGTCCTTTGGCATAATTCAGTCTATAACTCTTTATCCAGCCCTTCCTGTGCAATGACATCCACTGCTCTGGGATGTGACACAGTGCAGAGCTATAGAAAGATACCATCTTGATCTAGAGGAAAATTTCAGCACACCCATCACAGGAAAAGTTATTAAACCCCATCAGTTATTTAACTTCTGCCTTGCACGTTTTTGGGGCGTGGGTTAGTGCAGAAGAAATGTAACTACTTCTGTTCTGTCTTTCCTTGAGCTCTGTGCCCAGCATGCCAGATGTGAGTCCCACTGGAGTGGAACTGACCCAGTAACTGTCCTCTGTGAGGGGTTTAAATACGTTTTCCTGCTTGTTAGAGAAACCTAATGTAACCCTAACTATCCAAGCCAACTGGTGTGATAAAGAGGTGCTGTAAGATGTCAAGAATCCAGAGCAAAAGAAGGAACATTTATAAAGGCACCCAGAACAGCTACCTTTAATGGAATTAGACAGCTGAGCTAAATAAATAAGAAACTATTGCTTGTGGAAAAAAAAATCTCAGTGATTTCCCCTGAGGTAAAATCAGTAAAGCAAAAGAAAAAATAAAAAAGTCTAAAAAAAAAAATAATAAAAATAAATCCCTAGCCATAACCCCAAAGGGACTTGTCAGCTTTATGGCAGAAATTGGAGAGACCACTCAAGCAAGAAGAGGATTAGGCTATCTCCTATCAAAGCATGCATGGACTGGATTTTTACAGTGACTTAAACAGAAAGTAATGGCATTTTGAGGTGGTGGTTTGTTTTTTTTTTCCAGTTGTGGCAAAGATTGGAAATGAAAATAAACACATGACACGGTCCCAAGATAATGCCTTTCCTGCGGGACCGTAGCGTCTGTCCTCCTAGGTCCATCCACTTTAACAGTTATCAAACTGCTTTGCACAGTGACCCCAAAGGCAGCGTTAAGCATTTATACCTTTGGGTAAATCTATGAAGAACTATGTTGCATGGTGCCCAACATGAGAATGGACTGGCTTGGCTGTGAGAAAGCAAGCACGTAGTTGGTGACGAAGGGTCCTGGATGATGCCTGATGCAGGAGAGCTGGAAGCAGCTATGCCACCACAAATCCTGCCTCCTAACCCCCTCTGACCTGAGCTCCTGGTCCCAGACACATCAGCGCTCAACTATTTTGAATCTGCTCAGGCTTCCAAAAATACCAGGCATGCCTTGAGCATGCTCACATTAGCACAGCCTCCACTGTGAGAACGTAGTACAAGTTTGTTTGCTCTGCACTAGGAGCACTATGCTTGCCTGCCTCACTGCCTCTTTGTCACTGCAAGACTATGTGATGGTATTTACAAGTAGTAGAAATTGGGCAAGTTATCACTGGAGTGTGAATATATGATTCCTTGTTAAAAGTCAAATTTTTTCCTCTAGGCTCAGCCCAGCTCCAGCCATTTCTTCATTCCTGCAGCTGTTAGCCATTTGGTGCATGCCTTGCTTTTCTTACTATATGGTTTCTGCAATATTTTATAGTAAACTATGCTGAACAGCATAACTGGGCATCTTCACTTGCCCATCCTCAGACTGCTGATGCACTCTGGTCAATGACTGGTCTTTCACTGTCACACTGTGATACCTGCTACCACCATCTGCTTTGTTAGCATCTTAAAACGTTCTTCCCCTAAAGAGAGTACAGATACAATTTTAATTTGGAGTCTGCTTCTGAGCTTTCAGCTTGCTCATCTGAAAGTTATTAATTCCAGGACATGCACAATTCTCTCTTTTTCAGTTTCAGGTACTGGTGCTGTTGAGGTAATGTATTTCTGTCTGCCTAGCTTTTAGTTTTAAAGCCTTTACCACTGTATATCTCTCTCCATTCTTGTTTTATTTTTTTCTTTTTTTCCTTGCCACTCTACTGCCAGCTGGTGAAAAACTGTTATCTCCTTCCTACAGGCATTGCACAAAGAGATAAAAAAGCAATTCCAGTGCCAAAGCTCAAAGTCGACCTGCCCATCCCTCAGCCACCAACCTATCTTGGCTAAATCTGACAGTGTCTTAAGCCTGGAGCCTCCTCAGGTTCTCCTTGGAGATATACTTACACATGCCTATATGCTTTGCATTCACAGACATACAACCACTGAGTCCATGCAGCAACTTGTGCTCTTACTGGTAGTCACCAGTGAGGTGCTCTGTGCTCATTTTCACTTTCAGAGTCTACCCTGAAAAGGGCCAAGTGCCTAAAGATGGTCTCTATTTATGCTCAGCAGAAGAAACCTTCTGCTAGAATGAAGTAATTATAGGTTCATGTCCCTCAGCTACCTGAAGGCTTCACAGCATTATCTTCTTCCCACAAGTCTCTTCTCTTAGGAGGAAAATAGCTGAGCATCTTCAAACCAGCTATTCAAGGGCTTCATACAGTGTGAGAAAGCATCAGCACAAGAATACACCCAGTGCCAGACCTGGTGGGCAAGACTCCTATAGCTCATGAACATTGTGAGCACCATGTGATGGGCCCCATAGGTCTGCAGCAGTAACCTTGCTTCCAAGATGTCACATTTTGTAAAAAATGGTAGACTTGACCTTAACATCTACTACCAGTAGAATCCTCTCCATAGGACAGCTTCATATGGAACTGGATGTTCTTATCCCTTTCCCCTACAATACTTCAAGAGGTCAGTTCTCTTGATGCTACTCCTGAAGGTGTCTGACTTGAAGCAGTCATAGGTATTAGAGGGCCCAGGTTTGGCTTTTAAATCTAATTCTAACTCACTCACCCAAGTTAAACCACATAATTTATTCTGAAGCTAAGACATCAATCCAGATGAATTTTCATCACCCCTTTCTAACATCAAGATTTCTAAATACAATTGCTTTAGTATATGAGTATTATGTTATCAGATAGTATTTGAGGATGCTGTTTATCTACATATAGCTGATTCAAGGCTAGCTGTAGCAAAGAATTAATTGCTCAGTATGTGGTTAAAATGGATTCCATCTTTACAAGTTTATATGTTTAGCTTCAGTCATTTTTTTATGACTGGTACTAATGATAAGCTTTCAGAATAAACATGTGTGTATTGTTCTATATCGTTAGTAAAGTAGCCATAATTCCTACTTTGCCTGGTTTTCCTGTTTTAATAATTCTTCTAACCGGAATTTTGTAGACCAGTACTGCCTTCCTTCAATTATTTTAGATGAATAACTCTGGTGCCAGGGAAATATTTTACTGGCTCCCCCTTCACCCCCCCGGAAAATCCATTCATATTTTAAAAACTTAAACCCCAGAAATTTGCCAGTTCCCAACTGTCATTTGCTCCTTATAGCCTGTTTTTGGAGCATTGCCAGAAGCTCTCATCAGTGTGCTCACGATGTATACATGGCTCTTTCAGCATAACGTATGGCTGTGGACAAGAAATAGGTGCATGAAAATAATGGCTGCTGATTTTGCTAACAGTATGCTCTTTGACCTTCACCCCTGGCTGGAAACTACTGTATTAGTAATTCAAGTCTCATGTTGTGTCTTCACTTGTAATACATGCTCTGCATAGGCTTTATTACTAAGTACATGTTACAGACTTCACAAACTGAGAATAAAATAACAGTGTTAGCATGACACCCCCAAATACCAGTCTGTCTGCTAGGTTTCTCATGGCAGCTTATTATTCTTTGCATGGTCTCTGCACCTTCTTACTGACCCAGCACAGGAGCAGCACTAATATTAGAAAGCGCTAAACTCTCTGTTAGTGTGGAATAATGTTATTTAAAACCACTAGTCTAGATCCCAGTTGAATTTATTTGCCAAAGCATGAGCCCTTGGTGTAGCACAGATGCCATTTTTTTGTGTGTGTGTGTGAAAGCATAGATTCTTGCTTAGAAAGATTTATCTGATATTAATGACAGAGCTGCATTTAGATGGCATGAGTACGTGCCATAAACTGCTTGAACGCTCATTAAACCTGATGAATTAAATAACCCTCCTGGGCTGGAGAGAGATGTTGCTGTTATAGTTTATGATATATCATATATCACACCTGTTCTACCCATGTTATTTTATGTGTAGAAGGAATAACACCAGCAGGAGTAATTCCTGCTTATTTTGGAAGAAACAGACGCTTGGCAAGCAAGGCTGTGCAAAAAGGCTGGAAATTGGGAAATCTGCTGGAAATCTCTCAGATAGGCTTAGGAAGCACTGGAAGACTTTTCCAAATAGAGAAAAAGTCTGAAGAGTATTATTATGGAGTACTTACACTGTGGGTTGGTTTTTTTTTTTTTTCCACAGTAAGTCAACTTGTATTCTGCTTTGAATTCCTTTTGTTTTGAGTGCTCTGCCTTTGGAATTGTTGCCATGTGGGCTACTTATCCGCCGCTTGGGTCTCTTAAGTTAGTGTCTGGTACTTGATGATACTGATATGTGTCTCTCCTGTTTGAGGGAGCACTGGACTGGGGCCCAGATCTGCATTTCAGTGGCTCTCTAAAAGGTTTAAGGGTTGGGCAAAGGTAAATTCTCCTAAAATTGCAGGCCAAATGTTGCTCGCTCTGTGTTATCTGCATAAGCTCATTTTATTTATTATTAACTGGTAGCACAATTCCTCCAGTTCTGAGGTTTACACTTTTGGTCAGCCATGTGTGTGTTGGCTGGCTGAGAGCAGCTCCAATCAGCCTGAGCTTGTTCCCAATGGAGCCGATGGGTTCTGAGCCAGGCCAGCTGCCCTTGGCTGTGAACTGTAAAATAAATATTTCTCTTAAACACAGAGCATCTTGAGTATTCCAAGAATGTCTCAAAAGCCAATCTACACTATGCCAGCTCTTCTTCATATGCAATGGGGAAAAATCCTTTCAGAACTAAGGCATGGGAAGTATGTAATGCTGAGATGTGTCATTGTCTAAACTTTGGGCAGGGTGGGATGTTAGGGAAGGTTTCCAGGGAACCAGAAAAAGTTTCACAAACTTACTGGCTGACATCCATGGCAAATGTCATTCCAGATATGGCAGAGAATTAGGCAGCTCTGTAGCAAAGTAAAACCACACCGAAAAATAAAGATTGTAACACTTACATTTTAATGTTAAATGCTAAATATTCAAGCACTGTAGAAGTCAGTGAGAGTGGGGAAGAGACTGACTATCCCTGGTACTATTCATTTAAATGAATAATTTTCTGTGATTTTGGTTAAAACCAAGTGGCTAGATGCATTTAAGTATGTGTATTTTTTTTCTCGCTTTAGGAGGAACTAATCTTTAAGTTACTTACAATGTGCTTTCTAATTAAACTGTGGATAAGATTTCTCTCACCTGTCCAGTAACAAGTCATGCTGTGATGAGAACATAGTATCTATTTTAAATCAAATGTATAGCTACACAAAGAAAAAAGCTACCTTTCAAAGAAGTTCACCTAGGACTACGAAAATCCTCACTCAGGCTACATAAGATTATGAAAGTGAACAGATACCCAACACCTTTGACAGCCAAAGTCCTGCTGACCCAGAACCAAATACTGAAATATGAAATTGGTACTGCTCTATGCAAGACATTGTCCTTTACTGATTCTCCTCTTACATGTCCATTTGCTCCTTTCTCAGCTGTCTTTCTCTCTGGGGCATGATTGGACTGCCTTGATCCCTAGGTCCAGTACTTTTTCAGTGCTGACAACTCTGAGTTACTGGATTCCTTGGGGTGCAAGCACCCATAGGCAGCTGCCTCAGTGGATCCTGCTGTCTAAGTACCTACTGCAGACACTGAAGCTCTAGTCAATGCAATCCATTGACCCTCAGAAGTATTTGAGCTCATTGTAAAGTACTGGACTGCCTTTGGCCAACTGACTTGCCCTCTAGGCTCCGCTGGTGAGACTGACATTGACTCTAATGTCACACACCAGCCACCCTGGCAGACACCTTGACTTCCATGTCCTAAGCAGGAGCTGAATCATATGTTTCCTTTCCAGACTAAGATCCTGGCGCATCTTTGTGAGTACCCCAGTTGGTTTTGGTTCAGTTTTTAATCTTTCCTTCCAATGTTTCCTCCTTTCTACATCCTCTTCTAATCACAACAGGTGATAATACTGTTCTGTTTGCCACTCAGGCTCCCAACCTGGCCAGCATAGTAGCTGAGATTTAGTTGAGCTATGATTACTGAAATACCAGTGGTTCTTGATTTCTGACTTCTCTAACAGCCAGTCCTCAGCAATACACACAAGTAAATCCCTCCTCCAGACACCCAGTGTTTCACACCTAGGTCCTTTTAGATTCCTTTCCATTGCCCTTAAGAAGTCCAATTCTACCCTGCTCCTACCCACTGGCTATCAAAGGTTGTTGTGGAGACCTCATAACAGCCTTCCAGTATCTGAAGGGGGCCTATAAGGAGGCTGGGGAGGGACTGTAGTGATATGACAAGGGGTAACAGGTTCAAACTTAAACAAGGGAAGTTTAGATTGGCTGTAAGGAGCAAGTTGTTTACTGTGAGGGTGGTGAGGCCCTGGAATGGGTTGCCCAAGGAAGTTGTGAATGCTCCATCCCTGGCAGTGTTCAAGGCCAGGTTAGACAGAGCTTTGGATGACATCGTTTAATGTGAGGTGTCCCTGTCCATGGCAGGGTGGTTGGAACTCCATGATCTTAAGATCCTTTCCAACCCTAACTATTCTATGATTCTATGATTCTATTGTCCAGCCTGGGTTGTCTCTCATCTTTCTTTTTCCACACTGGCAGCTTTTTCTCAAATACACCAAACATAAGCTTCTTGCCTTGGCTTTCAAGCTAAGCTTGGCCAGTTCCCTACCTTCTGCATCAGCTTTCATTGCCTGTCAAGGCTGTTACTCCCTGCTGGGTGCCATCATTCCCTCATTAACTTTTCCAACAAGAACCTTATGTGTTCTTCCATCAGGCCCTCAGGCTTGGGGGACTTCTTGCAAACAGCCATAAAGCTGCATCATGACCTGTCTTGAAAGCTCTTATTTAAATTCTTCTTTGCCATAAGGCTTACGAAAAAAACCCACTTTTGACATTACACAGACTACAAGAGTGTATACTATATAATATATTTGTTAATGATTTCCCATATTTCCTGTATAGCTTTTCTTACACTTTGAGTATAAATTCTTTGGGGTAAGAATCACATTCAGGAGTTTGTCATTAGAATAGAAATAAATACATCAAAAGGATAAATAAAGAGGGTAGTAAATCTTTCTCATTCAAGAGAAGGACATGCCTAAATTTCCTGTTGGTCAGACGTTGTGAACTTCATTACGATCCATGAGTGCTGATGTCAGTTCGCCTCATTCATTGCCATTATTTCTAGGGTGATAAGGCTTTGGGAGAATTGAGAGCACCTCGTTTCAGTCAGCACTTTAAAACACCGGCTGCTTCTTCCATGCTGCATTTTTTGGAGAAGCCACTGGAGGGACACCTC
Source organism: Loriculus beryllinus (assembly GCA_039877255.1). Taxonomy (NCBI): domain Eukaryota; kingdom Metazoa; phylum Chordata; class Aves; order Psittaciformes; family Psittacidae; genus Loriculus; species Loriculus beryllinus. The sequence goes on from JBCJKH010025652.1 coordinate 20,044, forward strand.
CACTACAAAACTGAAGCTAGCTTCAACCTGCTCCAGCACTTCTAGCCTTGTCCGTCCCAGCTTCCTCTCCGACGGAAGACTCCCAAGCATGGGTGTTATTTGCTGGTTATGAATTATTTCTGGTTTAACATCAAATGCCTAACACGGCCTAAAGTTATTAGTTCTATAGACATAGGAGGAAAAGAAAGAAAGGCTAAAAATGCTCATGTCACTGTGGACCAATGTTAAAGTTTAAAACTTCATGGGGAGATACCAGAAGGCCTGCTTCTGCAAAGTCCAATTTGCTGAGCATCCTGTGCTGAAGTGAGGCTGGCTCATGCAAAAGCCTCAAGACTAGACCAGGAACAAATATGCAGTCACTGGACATTAGGCAACCCAGTTATGTCTGATGGCCAAGCTGTTCCTCTTACTGCTGCAAGCGATGGTTATGGCAAAGCTGAAATATCATACTGCAGTCCCCAGGAGCTGCAGAATTACCCTTTTCTAGATCAAGTCTACGGCTGTTATTGAAAGCTGATTCTTGCCAAACCACTTTTTTTTTTTTTTTTTTTTTTTTTCCTAAGCTAAATAAACTAATATTTATGGTTATCCAGCACTTTTCTGTAAAAATATTAGTCACCAAGAAAGTGCCAATCTGGAGAAGACATGCCAAATGTGTCTAAAACATATCTCTGCAAATACAATTCTATTTTTGTCTGAAACAGAAGGCAGGAAACATTTATGTTCCTGAGTATCTAAATTTATCTTGAAAAGAATATTTATTAAAGTCACCATAGAAACAGAAATTTAGAAGTATTAGACTTATTCCAGTTGTTGCAATTGTGATTTCCTCCCCAGCATGATCTGTTATATAGCAAATAATGAATAGCTCAATATGTTATAATTTTATTCTAAAGATTTTTGCTCTTTGATGGAAAAAATCCCCAACTTTAGTAGCATATGAAGCTGCCCTTTCACATCCCCTTTTACTGAACAAAAAGAGAAAAGAACATGGACTGTTTACCTGGAAGTAAAGATGCAAGGAAAAAGCTTGAACTTTTAGTCTATAATTTATGGCAGTATCTGGGAGTGTTTGTGAGATCTAAAAATGCTTTTTTATTTGCTGATCAATAAGCAAGCTCCATGGCTAACTGTACACAGTTAATGAAGGGTGTGCTCTGACTGGTGGTCCACCGGTCTCCCTAAATCCTGTCAACAGTTGTCACAGCTACTGCTTATAAAGCCATTTTAAAAATGAACCTACCATGATTTTGCAGAAAACCATTTTTGTAGCATGACATCTTTAACCACAGCATTCCAAGATTGATGCTTGGTCCTTGCTTGGGAATGTTCCCTCTGGTTTACGAAGAGGAGTACACATGCCATGTTCCTGCTGGATTGCCTTGCATTGATCTCTGCTGTGTGGATGTGTTCAACATGTGAACTACTTTGCTTAGCAAGCATTTTATAAATAATCATCCTATGAATGTCAAACTTTGAAATAACTGTTTTCATGTGCTAAAAACTAACTTTTAACATGAAAAATATTTTGTAAAGTATTAAGCAGTCTATGCTCCTCCCCTTGGTGCAGCCTTTCATTCTAGTTATTTAGTACAGTAGCTACTTGAGATTAACAATAACAGTTTCATCATTTACAATATGGTTGATATAAATCCTATAATATATGATATAAGTCCCATTGTCCTGTTGTGGAAGCTTCATCTTTTCTTATTGGATGCATTTTCTAAAAGCAACAATGTAATCCTGTATGCACAGGTTATATTTATCACAGCTGGCTTAGGCAGAGACAGAATTAATTAGGAAGTGTCTCAAATGTCAGATCATTAAATGAAATTGTAAAAAAGTAAATTGTAGTCTTCAGGGAGAAAATATCTCACAAGATGATCCTTGAAACAAACTAAAATTGCTATAAAACATTCACTTTTTTCAATTGCTTATAGGGACAATGTATATGGTTCCGCATAAATGCTAAATCTTTCTGATTTGATGTGAAGGTCAGCATAGAAGTTGTGATGAAGAATTTCTTTAGTCTCTGAGGAGTGACTAAACACTGAACAAATATTTAATTTACATTTTACATTACTCTTGAATAGAGTTTTCTTCTTCAAAAAGTCCCCCTAGAGTTTATTTCACTTCTTTTCTTGTCAAACATTTACAGGATTAAAATGAACAAAACAAGACATACATAGCAAACAGCTAACATTTAATAAATTCTTCCTTTTCACCTATATTAATACCAAAATGTACTGTAGTAGTAAAATAAGGGAAAATGCAGCATATTTCTCTTTCCATTCTAAAGTAACATCTTCCCTAGCCTGAAATCAACATTCAGACTCAGTCGTAGAAATGCATTGTAATCGGAGAGACTCTTGCAATATAGTTTTAAAATCATGACTGTGACGTCTGTTATTTTAATGCACTATTTGATTCTAGGGACTGGCAGGAGATTTCTCTATAAGAACGTTAACTCTTACCTGCATTAGAAAAGGTAACAAATTAACTCGGAAAACAGCATGTGGGGGATAGGATACTATTTTTCTCCCTTCCCTCCCTTTTTGTCCCCAAATGAATCTGTTTAGGCTGAACCAGTTTTAGCTGCAGTGTCAAGGCAACACGTTATGAAAAGGGATGCTTTGAAGAGGCCTCCACCCATTTGTTGGGGTATTTTGTAACCCCTTTTGGGCATATACGGACCCTTGTTGGTTACTGACTTTGCAGTACTGACAAGATGCAGAACGTGCCAGCATACACGTGCAAACACAGGAGGATAAACAAGCCCTTCTTGCTGCAAGAGCTAG
>JBCJKH010025653.1:14116-24534 GCA_039877255.1 Loriculus beryllinus
TGTTTGGAAACTTTTTTTCTCCTTCCTTCCCCCTTTCCCCCCCCCCCCCCCTTTTTTTTTTTCATGCTAGAATGTTGAAGAGATCATCTTTTCCTAAAAAAAAATTGAGTGATGTTCTGTTCAGGAAACATGCATCCAGAGTCTTGCTAGTATTTTCTACGCATTAGAAGCGTTAACCCCCAAAACAGCATTTTGTTGGCATTTTTGGCCAGTATTTAATAAGTGTGTCTCTGTTTCTACTAAAGCCTGTACTGCCTGGCACCATTGATTATTGTATCTGTGGAGTCAGCAAAAATCCTGAAGATTTTTCTTTGTTAACCTGTGCTCTTGCCGAGAGCTTGGCCAGTTGCACCAGAGTAGATCAGAAATAAGAGGGATCAGCCTCTAAGTGGGACAGAAGGTATTTATTGCTGATAGCCTGTAATAGGATAATTGGTAGAATTGGCTTTTTTGTTTGCTATGGAAGTTTTGGAGTAGTGGAGAGTTTGAAGTCCCCAGTGGAGTCACTCAGTGGGTGGAAAGGCAGATTCCCAGCCATGTGTGCAACCTTTCAGCGTTATAAATGCTAGTTTGGGAAGTGCGGGGAATGGAAACTGGATGAGCTGCCTCAGTGGTAACTGGAAGATGGCACATTGGTGACTTTGCAGGATAGGGATGGTCCATCCCCATTCAGCTGCCAGCACACAGTCATCTGCATCAGGAAGTGGCAATCCCAAGTGCTAATTGCTAACCCTGATAATGGTTTTACGAGTGAGAGAGGCCTGAGGTTGCTATGTGAAGACAGGCTCCACTCTCCAAATGAGTTATGGGTTAATTTGGGGGATTTTACATTGCCACTATGTAGTGCCCTACCACTGATTTTTTTCTGTAAATATGGGGTTTCACTCCCTAAGGGTGTCAGTCTTCTCCCTTCCACTGCATCAGTTTTTAAAAGTGTAGTTAAATGCAGGAAATTGAAAAGGTCTCTTGCCTTTATCATAGAAAATGTTGTAGGTTTTCTGCTGATCTCATTACTTAACTGGGGTTATGCTAAGTTTAGACTTCTTTTTGGAAGGAGGGGACAAAAGCAAGGGACTTTCCCAGAAAACTTTTGCTTTGCCTGAGGACAGGCCAACAAGGCTGCATGATTTGCAAGGGAACACAGAAACACTTGAGGAAAATGAAGCATTGAGGACTTACCCAGAAAAACAATTGATGTGCAATGATTGGTATGAGCAGGGAAGAGGATGTAATATCTTGGCTCACTATCATCAGAAATTGCTACTGTGGGAATTGGCATGTTAGCATATGTAGCTGAAAGTGAAATTTGAACTTCTTTCATGCAAACAGAAATAACTTTCTGCCTTATTTCCTTCTCTTTAATAAATGCAATCGAAATATTGAGGGAGAAGTTGGAAACATATTGATTGCATTTTGAAGGCATATTATTAAATCTCTTGTTGAACTTGGATCATTTCATTTTCACAGTGTTTCAGACTGAAAATTATTAGTAGTTCTTTTTAAGTTGCAGCTAAATTACTAATTAACTTTTGTCTCAAAGATTTTATTTCTCATGTGGTTTTGGCATTACAGTACGCTTAACGCAGCAGAAATTTTTTGCTAACCTGCCTCTCAGTGCCCCTTAGAATTATATAAAACAGTCTTCGAATTAATGAGCTGTCACATCTCAGGTATTGAATGAAAAGAACTGACAGAAATCCTTTTGTTGTTTAAGAAAGTCTAAGTAATTAATGGGAAAAAAATGACAGATTCTCTCAAGATTGAAGAAAAAATGCGTCTTTCAAATTCATTGCTTGACTGAAGAAATGTTAATATGTGTTTGCAGAAAAGCAGGGATCCTGCTTAATTTGTTAATTCCAGTTTTCTCTTCTGATGTAAACATGAAGAACTTGAGATTAAAGGATTTTATGTTTTGAGAAATAGATTTCTCATCTGTTGGCAGTTTCCCATTCCACGTTCATCTCAGAAGTAAAATATCTTCCGGATTCCTATATTTGCTATTGTGGGAGTGTTTGAGTTAGGCACTGAGCATGTTCATAGTGAGCATGTCTTGTGTGTGCAGATTTTTTTTAAACTCCAAGGTTTTTGGGAATGGAAAGGTGTTTCCTTACATTTTATGGATGTTTTCCAGTTGATGAAGTCCCACTGTACCCATTCAGAATAATCTCTACTTCTGCTGTTTTTCAGGTAACCGTCTCAGATGGGGGCACATCTCCCAAGCAGTCGTCTGTTTGGGTGGTGGTCCAGGTTCTGGATGAGAATGATAACAAACCTCAGTTTCCAGAGAAAGTCTATCAGATCAAACTGCCAGAGAGGGATCGTAAGAAAAGAGGGGAGCCAATCTACAGAGCTTTTGCTTTTGACAAAGACGAAGGCCCTAATGCAGAAATCTCATACAGCATTGTGGATGGAAATGACGATGGGAAATTTTTTATTGATCCCAAAACAGGGATGGTTTCCTCCAGAAAGCAGTTCACAGCGGGGAGTTACGACATCCTAACAGTAAGTGCTCATTCGTTGATGTACAAACCCATGATCTGACTTTTCTTCAGAAATAGGCCCTCCAGTATAAAGAGTGATACATGTCTGAGTTCAGTATAAAGAGTGATACATGACTGAGTTCAGTGTATGACTTGTATCTAGGATCTGACTGTATTAAGAAGTCTAGTACTGACATACAACTCCTGCCACAAAACTTGAGTCTGAATGAGCGTTCATGTAGTGAACTATTATCACTGTTAAGTCAACTTGCAAACTGTTGGTGTAAGTTGTTCCTTTAAATATGCAGAAATGAAGACCAAGGGCTTGCATGCTCACGAAGTTGTATCATGTTAAACTGGACAGATACAGCTATGAATGGTTATTCACCTTTTTTGTGGACACAATTGCATGTCCTCATGGGGAAACAATTTCTTTCTTGTATCTTTATCCAAGTTAGGTGGCCTCAGGGAGGAAGAGTACTGTGTAGTCCATGTTGTAGTATCCTTCTCACCACATTAAACAGTGTAAGTATGACAGCAGTTTCAATTAAAAGGAATCTCAGTCAAAATACTTCTGCTAGAACTCAACTCAAACCACACAGACACGGTCAAAGAAAGAAAGAATACAAGATGGTGATGTTGATGTAATGCAATGAGAGACCTGAATGTGCACTCTTCATCTACAGCAGTAAGCCAACAACTTGTACTTAAGGCACTGCCCACCTTGAACAGAGCAGGATGGCAACTGTTAACACCAAACCCAGAAAGCACGTTTCTAGCGAAAAAAATGCCAGGAAAATATTTCCCATTTTTAACAGACATAGTAACAGCACATTTACACCAGTGGTCCTATGTAGCCAGAAACATTTCTTTTGGTTTTAAAAGAAAAACCTTTTGACATTGATGCTATTGAGCAAAGCACTGATACTGTATCCTATATTCTCCCTTTCCTTAAGCCTGTTGTTTATTGCTGCTCATCTTGTCTTTGCTGTGTTAAAACCACGAATACCAAACCTGAAGTCTGTCTATTCCTCTAGAGGACATTATAATAAAAAGTATTAGCACCAAGCAGGGCAGCTCTTAATGAACACAGCAGAGAGGAGAAAGCAAGGAGAATAAATATGGCAAAGAATTAAATCATATTTGTTTTGGACAATAGGGGAAATGATCTGAAACTGATTTAAATTAATAATCCTGAAGAGGGCAATGTAAGGAATACCAGTCTTATCTGCAATACAGATGCCATTTAAAAACAATCAAATATGGTCTAGCTGAGCACGTTTTGCAAGTGCATGGCATCCCACAGAGTTATTATAAAGCTCCCAGCTTTGCTGCAAGAGGAAACTGGCTGGAGGATGAAGTCAGAGGAGGAAGCTGGTTCTGGAGAGGAGGATCTTTGTGGAGTAGTCTTGAATTGCATCTCCAGGAGGCCTTGCACCATCATGGTTTAAACTTAAACAGGGCAAATTCAGATTAGACATAACGAAGTTTTTTACTGTGAGGGTGGTGAGGCACTGGAACAGGCTGCCCAAAGAAGTGGTAAGTGCTCCATCCCTGCAGTGTTCAAGGACAGGCTGGACAGGATCTTGAGCTACATGGTCATAGGTTCATAGAATCACAGAGAGGTTTGTGTTGGAAAGGACCTTAAGATCATCTAGTTCCAACCTTCCTGCCATGGGCAGAGACACCTTCCGCTAGATAGGCTAGTGGGAGGCATCCTGGCCTAAAACAAAGCATTTCAGTTTAAAATCAGTCTTTTCAATGAAAAGTCAAAGTGTAATGGGAAAAAAAAAAAAAAAAAAGAGGGAACTGCGAAATAAGGTCTTATCTTTTCCCATGGATTTTACATACAGCATTTCAAAGGCCATTTTCCAAGATATCATGTTCGTGCAATAGAATTAGGTCTGAACTGTCCAACTGGGATGCTCACTCAGAGTCCTCTTTTCTTTGTACCTGCCAGATAAAAGCAGTGGACAATGGCAGGCCCCAGAAATCCTCAACTGCACGCCTCCATATTGAGTGGATAAAAAAGCCTGCACCCTCGCCTGTGCCCCTGACTTTTGATGAACCTTTTTACAACTTCACTGTCATGGAAAGTGATAAAGTGACAGAAATCGTCGGGGTGGTCTCTGTGCAACCATCTAACATTCCTCTCTGGTTTGATATTGTCGGTAAGTTGGGAGGCGGTGGGGTGAGGAAGCAAAGCGTATGGATGTATGGTTTTGAGAGCAAGAAAACTAACCATGAACTGTGCCCCCCGCCCCAAATTAAACCCACTTTCGTAATGCTGAGATGAAAATGCTGTTTTAATATAGCAATAATAATAATAATAATACTCCTGCTTTTGTTATGACTCCTTAGCTAAGCTGAAGAGCGCTGTATGGCTGAACTGTTTTTTTTTCATACTATGTTATTTACTGCAATCGTAATGTTGTCTGTCATTTAAATTCTATTGTCATACTTTGCTAATCTCATTTCTAAATGTATTTATGGTACTTAGACTTGCTGTCCCTCATTTCTCTCTTTCTTCACCTTTTTTTCTGCATTCTGTTCTTTTTTTTCTGCTTCCGACTGCCCTGCTTCAAGGTGGCAAGCATGCTCGAGAGATGTTCTATATTCTACAGACAGCTTGTGGGCAGAACTGTTCAACAGAAGGTACCCTTAGTGCAAACACATTTGCTAAAATACGACTATCCAGGCTGCCTTTTATTTTTGCAAGTTCTTTGAGACAATTTATATTACATCTTTCATAAGTGCCTGTGACAGGATGCGATGCGACACATAGATGTGCTGCGTTTCTTTCTATGACAGCTTTTACTGTATTTGTGTCCAATTATTATCATTTTATTCACGGATTTTCCACAGTTTATCACAAATAATTAATTCAAACTTTTCACAGTCCAGTGCCATCCGTTTAACTGTGAAACAGAATGGGATGCATCAACATATGGGTTACAAATGGAGCCACCAAAAGTTTGTCTTGAATGCAAGCTGAAAAAGAGAAATGTGTTTTGATGTGAGATCTCAACCACAGAATCGCCTTACGTAAAATTGCTTATAAAAATAGGGAGTGAGAAATATCCTTAGCAAAGAGGAGAAGCCTTAGAAGTCTTAAAATCACAGGGAACTGCCAGTAGGGATGTAGCTGCTAAAAAGACAGGGAGCTGAGGGTCTGACGTGGTTTGCAGTGAAGAAACAGTCAATGTTCATAAGAATCTATTTCCCACTTCTGCTTCTGATTCAGTTATGTCATTAAAATAACTCATTTAACATCTCCAAAATGAGAATTTCCCCAGCAGCACAATGACCCTGCAAAGTTATTGTGCTACTTAATGTTTGAAAATACTTCTACATAGTGCTTGTATACCTCTGGATGTAAACCAGTGTCTGCACAGAGTGGTGTTATTTAAATGAAGGGTTAAAGAGCAAATACTGTACAAAAGATTATACAGAAACAAAAAGCCTTTGCCACAGATTTAGTGGAGAGGGTGCATCAGCAGTCTTTATTTACTGGGACTGAGCCTTTCTCTCATTTCAGCATAGCTATTTGCGGGTGGCTTTAGCCAACAGGAAGGGCAAGGACCACAAGAGAAAGGGTCTGTCAGAGTCATTTTCATCTACCTTTTATTGGTGGTTTGTGCAGATGACAGACAGAAACAGCACTTCCTCTCTGAATGTGTAGCACGGCTTCCAATATGCCAACCGCATTAAAATTAAACCCAAAGCTATTATCATGTTCTAGGGCTCCTGCTAGCCCCTGAGGAAGGACAGCATATGTTTCCAACAGTTTTCCTCCCATTCCCTTGTTTTTTTCAGTATGCTACATGCAATATATTAGCTAATGCTTACATTCCCTTTGTCTTCCTCACTGACCCTAACTTTCCTCTCAGGAGAAAGCCATTTTTATTTGGTCCTTTCCTTGGTGAATTCACCAATTCTCATTAAAATGCTGCCTGGTTAAGCACAAAGAGAAGCCCCCACTTTTCTGCTGCATTCTTTTACATTATTAGAGTCACTTACAATCAAGCAAGACCTTATAATAATATTTCCTTTTCACTTACCAAACTGAGATGACACTTTGTCATTTATTGTAACCTTCCTAGGTAAAATAGTTCAAATGATTTAGAAGAGCTTTGCTATTTAAATAACTAGTAGGTTTGCTGTAGGCTGCAGCTCCTGCTGCTGCAAGATGCTGCATCACTGCAGGGGGTCATAGAGACAGAGCTTCCCTAGACTTAATGAGAAATCCGTGACCCTGACCATCCAGTTCAGTGCTGTTACCATATTAATCTTGTCATTAAATATTACTGCTGTTATAAATAATAGCACTAACAACAGCACCTGTTTCTGCAGCAGGAATAACCAACAATCCAGGGCATGCAGAAGATCCTGTTGTTCTCTGCATACAAGGTGCACCCCAAGAAGTATATTGACACAGCACTGTGTATTTAGGTTATCTTTGCTGCCATTAGTCAATGTCAGTATGGAAAAACACTTTTTTCTCCTTGTTCCTCAATATCATCGTGTGGAAAAAGATGCTGACGCTTTCCTTCTGGGGAACATTGAGGTCTAAGGCTGAAAAGCCCAGTGAGATACATGGCTTATTAATACAAGTTAGTTGTCGTGTATGGAAAGCTGTATGGAGCTGCTGGTGCAAGAGATGGTTTCTGTGCTGATGTAAAACCTAGGACTGATCCTGCTCCATCTGGTATTTTGTGGTTTTAGACCTGCGTGCACAGTTCACAGTATGTCAACAAAAGCCCTAAAGGCTTATGTAGAGGCATGGTTTAATATAGAGTTTGTTGCTTGACCTTTATGCTTATGACCTTTTCAAACTAAATGGGCATTGGAATTCCAGAGGACCCCTGTTTTAATGCATAACATGCACTTTCTCCCAGCCAAAAAAACCCAAAAGGACTGAGGGAGGATGTAGTTTGGCTATGTAGTATTCTGTCTGCCTAACTTCAGCATCTAATTTGCATGTAAATTATATGTGCTTTAAATAACTGTGTAAGTTCTTCAGTTATTGAGCACCAAGAGAGGAAGGTGCCTTGCAGGCGGGAAAATCATCTTCCTTCCATGGGCTAGAGAGGAACTGAATGCTTACTGTTTGTTTAATTGGGAATGGTTGAGATTTCATACCTGGTTTCTGTTTTCAGACTGCATTCAGCGCGATTCTAAGTTCATGCAGATCCCACAATGTGAAAAACATGAACGTAGGTGGTTTCAGTTGTGTTACATTTATTCAGTCATTTATGGGTAACTAATTTTCAAAGGTAAATCTGAAACAAGTCAGAGATCTTTATTACTCCCAGGTAAATTAAGCCTTCACTGTCTCTTTTCTTTGTTAGTGGTGGGAATGGTGTGATGAGTACTTTGACACTGGAGCTAAGCTGCATGGTGCTAGTTTTTGCTTAAGTAGCATGTTGCACAACATCTCTCTGATTCTCCAAACAGGCCTCCCTCTCCCTCTATCTTTCCTTCTTCCCCCAGCCTATGCCTTTATAACAGCAGCCAAACCTTAGAAGCATATCAGAACATTTTATCAAGGGTGTTTAAATGGCAATACTTTTACTATCTATTAATTTTAATTAATTGTCCATTGAATTCACAGTGCTACAAATATTCATTAATGTCAAAAACCTGTAGCTCTCTGCCCTCCTTTGAATTGCATTCTCTGAGAACTAAAATACCTTTCTGATTTTTTTCTGCTTTTTATGCCCTTATTTTCAGCTTCTTAGCAGCAAACCCAAAGCTTTGGCTCCCTTACAACAGTTTTATCTGAAAATTCAGCCTGTATTATTACTTCTTCATAGCATGATGTAGTAAATAAATGAATAAATATTTGCATGTCGTATTACTAATGTTTACTGTGTTATGATTAACAAAAGTCTGTAGCTGAATTTGTATTTCTTGAGGCAGACACTAAGTTCATTTCATCTTTTTTGAAAGTAGAAAACCTGGAAATTTTGGCTTTGCTTCTTTTCCTGAAAATCCTGAAAACTCATTTTGGAGTTTTAGGGTGAATTTCTTTTCTGCATTTCCTCTGATTCTCTGCTGTCAGCAATGTGAGACTTGTAGCAATTGGCCCCATTTATCATCACTGTCCTTGGTGCTGTTAGTTTACTTTGGGACAAGACAAGTAAGAATCTTCTCTGCTGTGAGAAAATGTGTTTTAGAGGACCATTCTCTAAATTGGATCGTCTCATGTATTTCTCTTCTTCTCTACTCATTCATCATGGCATGGTAGGCCAAATGAGACTTGTGAGAGGATCTCAGTCTATCTTGGCTTTATTAAGTTTGAACAGCTCTTTGCTGTCTACCACTGAAGGAAGACTCTTGCCGGGTTTTAGCTGTATTTGATTTTGGAATGTCTTCCAGAGTTCAACGTGATTCATCTTTGCATCTAAGACTGAACAAGTCTCATTCTCCAGTCATCAGATATTTCTGAGGTGTGTGTCCAATCCCGCTTCATTGTTGCAGTGGAAAAGAAGGGGAAAAGCCTTCTCATGGAACTCGTTTGCCTATAAGTCCTCCAGATTTGCTGACATGTTTTATTCTCAGAGGAGAATATCTGTTCTCATGGCAGCATAATCCAATCTTAAACTGCATCAGCAGCTAATAGGGAACATAGAGAGGCTCAGCAACTTCCCAGAAAGGATCCCTATCTAGGGAAAACACAAGAAAATCATTGCTTGCAGCAAATGCAAAAGTCAAACATGTAGGCAGAATATGTTTGAGGGAAAAAAAAAAAACAAAAAAACACAACCAAAAAAACCCCCACAACCAAACCAAACTAAACCAACCAAAAAAAATAAAACCACAACAACAAATAAACAGAAAACCCCAACACCAAACTGAAATTGAAAAGGGACAGAGATGCAGAGCCCACATTCTGCAAGACCTACATTATATCTTGCCTTAGGCAAATTCTTCAGCTGACATCTAGAAACCCCTTCTAACAGTTCAGGAAGTTTTCCTTGGCCTGTCCATTAAGTCAAATGAGTGTTAAGCTTTACGTCAAGAGAACCTGTCCTGTTAAGGATGCTGGGGAGGGACTCTTCATTAGGGACTGCAGTGAAAGGACAAGGGGTAATGGGTTAAAATTTAAGCAGGAGAAGTTTGGATAAGATATAAGGAAGAAATTCTTTACTGTGAGGGTGGTGAGGCACTGGAACAGGCTGCCCAAGGAAGTTGTGAATGCTCCATCCCTAGTGGTGTTCAAGGCCAGGTTGGACAGTGCCTTAGGCAACATGGTCTCGTGTGATGTGTCCCTGCCCATGGCAGGGGGTTGGAACTAGACGATCTTAAAGTCCTTTCCAACCTAAACCATTCTGTGATTCTGTGATTCCAAGGGTCAGTGCCTTTTTTTTTTTTTTAATATCTTTTTTGTTAAAAGGAAAATTTTTTTTCCAAAGCATTCAGGACTTTTGTCAGAAGAAAAAAATATGTTCATGGACTATAAACAAGTTAGGAATGAATGCAGCACTTGCAATTCAGCCAGAAAATGTAACCAATGCTACTTAATACCAAGAACGCAACCTGTGGTCTATTGGCTCAGAGGTGCCTTGGTTCACTTTCCTGAGTTCTCTTTGTTGATCATACTATAACACATGTTAAACTGAAAATCATGATTGTGCTAGAAATGTCTCACAAAGCTATACTAAGGGCCAGCTAGTAAGATCTTTTGTATCAGGAGCTTTTTCTACAGCCATTCTGTTTGGTAACAGCTGGAATTGGCTAAAATTACGTTGAAAAATCTTATGCAAACTATAACATGCTTTCAGATAACGTAAAAAGAAATCCTATTGTAGAAATATAATGTTTCCAGGGCTTAGGCAGGAGTATTAAGATCAACCTCAAGAAAGTAAGGGTGGAAATCACCTCATTTAACTTCAGGTGTCCAAAGTGTAGACGTAACTGTCTGTGCTGGGTGTC
>JBCJKH010025655.1:0-23908 GCA_039877255.1 Loriculus beryllinus
CTTGATGCTATAAATAGTTGATCATGTGTGTATCTTTAATCAGACAAAGACTCCATTGATTAAAGGTTAAGTTGGGGTTTATTTGCAAGATCAAAGTCTAGGGCACAGTTCCTTTGTGGTCGTCCCTGTAAAATGACTGATTAAAACCAATCATGACAAAAGTTCTATTTTGCTCATACCTCAGGCATTAAAAAGCAACATGAAACTCTGACAATTTTGACTTATGCGTGTAATTTAATTTTCTGTTTTATTCTTTGGGTAAAACACTTCTGAGAAGGCTTGAGACTTTCTAATATAGAAAATGGTATTTTCAGAAAATGCTTCCTATATAGGTCATATAAAACACTAATATTTGTGGGTACTTGTCATTTGGAATTGCGAAATAGATGTTACAAGTGCTATAGGAGATCTCTATAATTTTCTTGACATGGAAAAACCCTTTTGTTAGAAAACATAACAAATTACTTCATAATATCAGGTTAATGGATAGGATTTATTTTTTTTTTTCTGTAGTTTCATGTTTACTGCTTTAATGTGTAATAGCACTAAAACCCTTGAGCTGTAAAATTAGACGTCTGGACTGTTGAAAACTCCTTATACTCTTAATTTAAAAGTAAAACAAAACAAAAATCTTGCAGTATGGAGATCTGAAAATAGTTATAACTGATGTTTATACATTCTTGTGAAACGGCTCCTGAAGTGTGTTATGAATTTGATAGCAGCATAGAAATGGTCTACCCTAGGATAGCTGAAAGGTATATTGACACAAACTGATATCTGATACTATTGCCTGGGAGTATTGCAGGACCCATGCGGAATATCTGAGATTTAGATTTGTCATGTCTTAGCATGTTTTATATTTTAAAAGGAGTAAAGTGTAAATTAACATGAAAAAAATAAGTAGATTTCTAGTCTATGACAAAAAGGTGCTTCAGAGTTTTTCTGAATTAGTCGTACATTATATCCATAACTGAAATCCTGCTACAACCTTGTTGGTGTCATTGGGCTTCTGTGCTTAACTGTTCATGACATGATGGTAATTTTCTTCAGATGTTGATTTCTGTGAAAAATCTATCACAGTGGTTTTGCTTTGTAAGTGTTTGGTCCTTCGCTCTGTAAGATCTGCTCTTGCCAAACGTAATTTTGGTGGCAGAGGTTAGCTATTACCACATCCACCTGAGTCCTGTAATTGTAGCTGCATTGCAGTAGCACGGGATAATAGTGTGTTTCTGTTGTTATCATGGAGTTCTGCAGTTGTTTTCATAGGGATTGCAATAATGCTGATACTACTTAGTCACTACAGGACTGTTTACAGACTTTTAAAAATGCATCTGAGAGTACTAAAGGGCGAAGGTACCTCCTGAGACCAGCTTGTATAATTGGATTAGAAAGCCTTGAGGCTGACCTTAACATTGTTGATTGGACTTGTTAACTGATCAGTTCCGAACCTAAGCAGTTACTGGTTTCTACCTTTGGAAAGACCTCACACCTGCAGAAAACATAAATGGTGAAACTCAATAAAGACCTAACAACTGCTGGTAGCTATCTTGGATGGTGAACATTAGAGATACGATGTGACTCAGAGAAGCCGTAATACCTGTAAAACATGTTTGTGTGCAATTTTAAACCAAATCTTTCATAATTAAATATTTTTGTTAAGGGAAAGCAGAGTCACAGTTCTTTTTTTCATTGAGAGTTTTTCTGTTGAGCTGATTGGATCACCAATACTGTGTTAATATAATCTATTAGATTTGATAAATCTGGATTCACTTTGGAGTTCTATGAAAAACTTTCAACAAGCTCCTGTGATCCTCAGGTATTTAAGTCTTGCTAAATCAAAAAATATTTTTTTTTTTTCCCAGTAGAATTATCTAACCTACATTTGAGAATAAAACTTCCTTCCAACTACCTGTTTTTTTGCTTAGTGAGACTGAAATATGTTTGACACCAGAAATAAGAAGCATTAACAAGGACATGCCTCAGTAGCAGGCAATCATTAAAGCTAAAATAAACATGAAAAGTGAAAGAAATATATTCTAGTCTCCTATATGCTTGTAGCTTGTGTCCCTTGGGCTTTCTTTGTTCTTCAACCTGCTAGATGATCTTAAGTTCCTTTCCAACCCTAACTATTCTATGATTCTGTGAAATAGTCTAAGACCATATTCTCTTTATCACTAGAATTTTTAGTATATCTATTTCTTAACAAGTCACTTAATCCTTCCAAAGTCAAACTCATCTTTCCTCATCCCTAATGTTTTCCCACTGCAGGACACATAATGGTATCCCAGACACTAAAGTCCCCATTTATAGCAATTGTTTCTCTCTTGTTCAGCCTTTGATATTATACCTGGAACTCTTTATATTCATTAACTCCATTTTTGGCTCCTTAGGCAGACAAAAAGTAGCAAAGGTATGATTGTTTCTGCATATGCTTGTGGACCAGTCAGTTTACATGTGTTAATTGCCCAGTTTCCTGTTAATTGGATTAACTGGATCATTAGTTTTTTCTCTTATTTGGTTAAGGAACTAATGGAGTATCTCCATTTCTTAACTACTGAGTTTCATGAAACTTGGAAAACTTAAATATTTTAAAGTAGACTAATATTTTAAAGGTAGACTACCTTTACTCCCCACACTTTTCCCAATAAATTTGAAACTGATAAAGGTTTTGTGCCCTAAGGAGCAGAGTGATCAAGAATGCTTGATTTTCTTAGGAATTTGGATTGATTTTCATCAGAAAAGAATCAATTAATATTTACTATAATAAATCATCATCCTCTATTTTAGTCCTTCCAAACTGGTATTTCTGTAGTGAAGTTAGATAACCTACTGTTAGTTCGGTCATAATGCAATTATCTTTTACAATAGTTCCTTTGGAAATTTCAGTCTTTTCCTGTGTTACAGGTAGTTCTTTCTAGGAAGTCCACCTCATCACCAAGCACAATTTTGACTAAAGATATTTTCTTATTGTATGAGTTAAAGGCACTAAGTTTGTGTTTTCAAGGATTAAAAGGATTAAAAGTAAGAAATAAGTGTGGTGTGGTTCTTATTTTTATTGTCCTTTACCAATAATAAGGGATTGTGTAAATGAGTATTTGGAAGAGAGTTTACGTGATAATCCCTGCTTTCTGATGGCTTAAGGTTTTTATCTCAGCCTTTCTGTGTAGGATTTTAACATGACCTTATTTTCAGGGGAGTCTTGGAGATGTGCATACATATGGAGCTTTCTAGAAAGAGAATGCTAAAGCAAAAATCCCAGAACTGAATCAGGCTGCCCAGATCAACCCAGTGTTAAAAGAAATGTGGGAAAAAAAGACCACATAAGCTCTATATGACTGTGGGAGATCAAAGAGCCATTGCTAGAAAAACATATGGACTGGGAATTTAAAAGATCAGATAGCCAGCCTAGTGAGACAGGGCTATATGTAATATAAATCAAGCCCACTATACCAATATCAGCTAGTTTTCACCAAAATAGTAATATGAACAGTTAAAGTCAAACAAACAAACAAACAATCTTATCAGGCTAACAGTTGACAAGTGTATACATAAGCAAGATAAAAAATAAAATCTATGGTTATCTGAGAATGTTCTATGTAAGAGTAAAAACAAACAAAAGCATTCTCTATTTACTTTGTATCATCTTAGATGGTGTCCCTCTCAGCTCTGAGTGATAAACTAGTAATAAATTGTTTTATATTGTGCTAACAAGCAATTTCATCTGTTAGTAGCCTCCAAAGTACTTCAGTACAGCAGCATTTTATTTAAAGTGCTTTGAGATACTAAGTCAGATAAATTAACCTTTTTCCTTTCATTGATTGTGCTGTAAATGCATTCCAAAAATTCTAATGTGCTGATGAAACCAAATTTCTCCTTAAGCAGCTGCCATTTATTCTTTTGCAATGTTTATCTAGATACTGTTAATTAACTTCAATTTTGCAGATAGCATAGGAATGTAAAAACAGGCTTTGTGGTCTCTGAATTCCCAGAAACAGTAGCAACACTTTTAAACAGAAAATAATGGGCATTGTCTTTCAATTCTATTCTCCACAGAAACACTTACTTTTGCTAGCAGTTAAGTATTTAATTCAGAAATCCCATATGAACTGTCTTAGCAATGCTGAGACTTCCATATTAATAAATTGAGGTACAGCAGAGATTTTTTAAGTCATAGGTTCTGAAATGTAAAGATTTTTAAGAATAAGCTTTAGTTTCTAAAAAATATGGTGCTCAACATTGCAAAGAATTCTTGAAAAACAATATTTTTCCAATATTGCCTAATACTGGACAAAATGGACAATAAACTGAAAGAAATTTGCGCTTATTCCTTGAAATATTGCATGCTTTTTTGGAAAGTCTGATCCCCCATTTTAAGAGTACCCGAGTTTGGCAAAATTGCATTTATCGATTAATGTCAATAAGTGCTAATAACTTTAATACTTACCAGTGAGTTAAACTGGTACTTTTTCTCTAAGACAAAGATTTATCATGAATACTTGAAAAAAATATGTCTTGAAGAGGTACTTGCTTAAACTATTGTTGCAAAGAACTAGGGAAATGTTAGCTGCTCATTTATTCCAAGGTAGCCAGGTGATTTAGGCATCCTTCTGCAGATAATTTATCTGGTTTTGAGTTTGACTACTTGTTCTTCAGATTTCACTGCAACTTTGCAAATTACAAAGGACTCAGTTCACAACAGTTTAGCAAATCATGTGGCATTAGAGTGCACATTCACAGCCTACTGCAAGTACATTAAAGTTGCTTCACAGAATCATTGTAATTTGGGGCCAAATTCAGAGGCACCCTTTTATCACAGGTCAGCTGATGCATGTTAACTTCTCATTTCATCATACCCTGTTCATGCATCAAATCCTCATCAATTCATGTGTCATGACTGGTTCTCTTCTGTTGGCCTCAGTGGGCTGTTTCTTTTTCTAAAATGTTTTTTGATTGATAGAAAAAAATAGAAATAAAAAAATTCTAAAACTCTTTCTGCTTTGCTTCGTGAGGTTTTTAGATTACTTTCATGATTCTTCAGGGTCAAGGAAAATGTGCAATAGGTATCACACATTTGTGCAACTTTCAGCTGTTAATAAAAAAAGTTAAATTAATTTTAAATTATTTTTGCCTATTTTATTTTATTTTTGCATATTTTGCTTTTGGAATCTTATGTCTTCTGAAATTTCATATCATAAGGTTAATTTTTCTCTTTCTTATTTTTTCTTTTTTAATATTATTCCTCCTCTAAGACAGCTAAATTTAATTCTGATGTGGTCACTATTACTTGTCTCAAGTGTAACTATTTTTTTGACTTTGATTATTTCCTTTGATCAAACCAAACCATTCCAAGAAGGAATCATTTAACATGCAAACTGGAACTTCCTTAAATATTTTCTTTCATTATGCCAGATAATCAGTGTACAAGAGAGATGTCCAAGACATTTTATAATGTAATATTATTCTTTTGCGTTACCGCATTGGCTAAGAGACTTCTTGGCCAACATCATTAATATTCTCTCCACTAAAAGTAGTACCGTACCTTTATGGTACTCTCCATGTTTTGTACAGACATCAGTTTAAGAAATACATTTCTCATCTTTTAGAGAAGCAGTGGAGAACTGCAGCAACTAGAGGCAGGCATCATACTCCTCTTGTCATCAAAGTGGCAGGTACTTGTTTGTTATGTCCTTCTGACATAATCAGGATTAAGCTGATGACCAGATTTGGTATTCAAATACATATTCCTGTCTTCCCCAATTTTCTTCCTCTCCTTTGTAATGTGGGACTTTTCAGATCAGTTATAACTTCTAAGAAGTTATAACAAGTATAACTTGTTGAGAGAATCATTGGCAATATACTTAGACTACCTTCCTTTGGCACTTTTATTTACGTCTTTGTCCGTGGTGTTCAGATTATTATAGGAATTTGGAAAATGTGTTGTGCTTTGTAGCCAGTACTGATGTCTGGAATATTAGTAATTCCTGGGAGTATTCTTAAACCAAGCACTTGTTTTAAGGCTACTTTAGTTGGGTGGTGCTAGACTTCATAACCCACATATGTCTTTCCAAATACTAATGACATCAATTGTGCAGATTTGTCAATGGAAATGGGAACAGAGGTATCAAATTGTCAGTCAACTGCAGAAGTTATCAATAACTCTAAATGGTGAACATTTCAGACCAGTGGTAGTTAGAACACTGCTAATCTAGTTAGATATGGAGAAACCCCTAAAATTTCATGACAAATTATCCATTATTTAAAACATTTGTTTGAGAATATAACTTATTTTATTTTGGTAATGGAATTGTTTAACTGTTGGCTCCCAGAGCTGTTAACTTTTTTCCAAATATGAGCTTTATTTTTCATTTGCTCCTTTAAAATTCCACTGCAACATGAAAAAGCCTAAAGAATTCCAATATCAGTATGTGTTCACTCTGAGACATGGAAAAGCATCAACTAGTTAAAATGATTAAACTTTTGATCTGAGGCAAATGTGAGTTCTTAATCTGCAATGAATTCACGGGTGAAATTTATGCTGTTAAATTAATAGTCTATATTTCTGAAGTACTGTTCAGGCTATCCAGAATTTTACAGCAGATGAAAATTTTTTTCTGACCTTGGATAGTCTGGGAAGACAGTGATATAAAAGAACAGAACAATAGATCATTCATGACTACTGAATAGGAGACATGTTTTTGTTTTCCAAGCTGAGCATTTTTAAATTGAATACCCTTTTCTGTCTGTTTCTGTGTTAAAAGTCTGCATAATGATGACTAATAATATAAGAATACGTGGGATTTGTTCTGAGTTGTAAAAATCAGTACATAATGAATTCAAAAATATGTGATGAATAATGCACTGTCTTATATGAAATTTCAAGATTAATTTGTCTTTCAGCAGATGACCAGATATTTCTACAAAAATGTTTCATAGGAACAGGAAAAGAAAAAGGACAAGGTCACCCTACTTGCATATATCACATTTGTATTAATTTTTTTGTATGCATTCAGGTCATTCAAGTGATATTTGAACTATATATCGCATGCTGAAGCTCAAGTACAGCATATCCTCTGAACGTGTTTGGGACTTCTGTGAACATATATTCTGACTTTTCAGTGCTTCAGTTGGATGAGTCTCTTCTGATCTTCTCCAGACTTAGGGGGAACTTATGGTTTTGGAAGCTAAATTAGTTTTGTTTTCACTGCATCCTCACTGCAAAATCAGGACAGAACTGACTCACATACCATAGCCCAAGTTGGACTTTTCGCTTTGAAGTACTCCTAAACTTAGCCTAGGCTTTCTTGCATGAATGAGAACTGAGTAAAAGCCCAAATTAACAATGAAGTGAAGCTGTGTGAACCTATCAAACATTGCTTCATTCTTTCTGTTCATAGCTAACTAAATCTTGTGGAGGTATTTGTGGCATGCTGATGAATTTGTAATGTTGGAAAATAAAGCTGAGTTTAGGCCCAGATAGAAACTAATCATATTCAAGCAGAGCATTCCCTTCTGATTCATAAAATAATATGACTAATTTTTCAGGACTTTAATGAATCCACACCCAGTTTCTGACTGTTTATGATTCTGCAGTCCATATGAGCTATCATGCACTTAGGACTCCATAGCTGAACCTTTACTGGAAAAGAAATAGGCTGTGAGCATGCTTTTAAAAAATTTCAGGTGGTCAGCAGTAAAGGAAAGGGAGAAAGTCATTCCCTGATGCCTCCTATCCCTTCCTTCCTCTCCCCCAGTAACACAAACCATAACCCAACAAAACCAACCACCTCTAAAGAAATACTGGAGCTGGCTTCAGGATGGTACAGATTAATGTGTCAAAACTGGTGAAATCTGTGCCACTGTGACACATTTCCCCTGGCATGGTTGTTTAAAATTGCCTCAGCAGGCTTTGTACCTATACATACTCCTATCTCTAACATGATACAACCAGAATAATGATGGGTATATTATTCACAACTTGTTGTGAGAATTTCATGTTGTGAGCCTTCTCATTACTTATAAGGTCCAGGTCATCACAGCAGCAAGTCAGAGAGCAGCAAGCTGAAGAGTTTCATCTAAATTGATAAATTACTGTCAGCTTAATATTGACCTATGTTACCTGTATTTTTAAACACTGTCTCACGCTGCCATTAGAGACACATATCCCCTGGAGAAAGGGAGGTCTTTCTAAGATTTCATATCTGTAATCAGTGTGACAGCTGGGCTGCCTTTCTCTTGATCTAAAATCGTTGTCGTTATGTAAGATCCTAATCCTACATTTGAGGTGGAAATGTACCTGTGAGAGACCTGTGGAAAAGGTATGATCTTTGAAAGCTTATCGATTTTTCCAACTGTTTTAGCATTCAGAGCTGTAGCTTCTGTTTTCCTTACCCACATTCTAGGAAAATCATTAACACATTCTACAATGAAAATGTGGAAAGTGACTGACTTATTTTGAAGCTAGTCACTAGCAAAGATTCAAACAATGACAACCTCCAAAACAATTACTTGGTTGAAATGAAAGCCAAAACAAAGAAAGCAGTGTTGTGGGATATTGAATATTTGGATAATTTATCTAAATATCTTTGCTATTTCCCTTGTGGCTTGTTTTCACCCTTGTAGTTATAACTAGGATCAGAAATGGAAGTATGAGAATATTCTAGAGGAAGATATAGAATTGCAAAAAAATCCCTTATATATGATTTCCTTTGCATATTCATCCCATCTTAAGTCAGTCAATAATTCTGAATTTCTTACATTGCTAGTTCTACGCTTGGGAACATAGTCTGAGATAAGCAATTTTAGGACAAATTGGCTATTTAGAATGGCTGGAATGGAAACTAATGTTGTCTTTCTGCATCTACAATTGGTCATCTCAGGGTGGCATGCATAAGCACGTTGAAAACAGATTTGAACTGAAGAACTATATTGCATTATACTGCACTGTGCTCTGACAGAGTCCCACATAACCTTAAAGTCCCACTTGGCTTGAAAAATGCAATTTTTCAAAACAGCTTTTTTTCTTTTTTTTTACTGCCTCAAATTTGATAAGGAGATGTGGATTTCTCTTTACTTGAAATATTGTGATATTACTATTATTATTATTATTTAAAATAGCAACAATAGCTGCAGAAAATTTTAAGTCTGGTCCCAGATGATGCAAGATAGATGAAGCAGATTGTATGTATGTGTATCTGTATATTTTTACTCCTTATGCATACACAGCTGGCCCTACAGAAAATAACAGTGAGATAGATTTAATGAATTTTTTACATATTATCTTTGAAAAGTTATACCCTTTCTCAAATGAAAACATAAATTTTAGGTTAATACTGCTTCTTTTTGAAAGATGTAACAATAGTACAGATATAAAATAATCTCATCGTAAAAATTATTCTCACTTTTTAGAGTATGTCAATGATCTTTAGAGAAAAAGTCCATACGCTCCATAGGTTCTGATCTGAACACCTTGTAATTTATTATTTGCTTCTTGTATTGTTTTGGATTTCATAATTCATTAAATATGCTTGTTGTCTTTATTAACTATTGTATTTTGCAGTATGTTCTTTTGATACTTGTAAGGCATAATATGATTGCTGTTTTCTTGTTCTCAATAAGTAGCCTTATAAATTGCTTACTAATTTTGTGACTATATTAAGAGTTGTAAAGTCTCAATTATTTGTAATCTTTGTATAGCTAAATGCAATATTTCAATATCATACCTTGGTGTTTAAATAAGGCTTCCTTGCCATTTTAATACATACCACTTGAAGTTCAAAATCAGATTCCTTAATCCTATGGGACTGTCTGGGAAATAGATGAACTGTTATAATATGAAGGTTAGCATATTTTAGCTTTGTAGCTCACTCTGGCAGGAAGAGCCATTAACCACTTTGTCCTTCTCCCACCAGTAAATCCAGACTTTCAAAAGATGCTACGGAACATGCTGTGACTTAAGCAACAAAACTCATGTTTTCAATTTTGTCTTCAAGACCAATTTTTAGTAGCCTGTGGGACACTGAAAGCTTGTACGGAGTGTAACAATTGCCATTCACTACATGTGATTGAGAAGCAGAGATCCCTGGTGTTTTAGCTTACTAGTGAGTAGATCCATGGACTATAGCCAGTTTCCTGGACTATTAAGTCAAGGATATAGTTTTCTACTTCACTATGGATCAGCTAGACAGTTAATCATTCCTATACACATCTTATGGAGCAATATTTTTTTCACCCTATATATTGAAATAACGTGTCTTTCACCAAGAGGAAGTTCTGTTGTTCGCCTGCAGTGATAAATAGTGATTATTCAGAGAGAATGTGATATTCATCGTTAAAAAAGGCTGTCCAGTTTTCTCCCACTCAGTGTATTCAATCGATTAGCTGAATTCTGTTTTAACAAAAAGGCTTGTATTGCCAGTAATCTCCAACATAATCATCCAGAACTAGGGCCTCCAGAGCAGAAAGTCAGTGTCAGTGTTGGAAGAGTTTGCTTAGGAGATTGCAAAACCCAGTTTACAGCAGCGATTGTTTCAATAAGAATATGTCTCGTCTCAACCTGTACATCTTGAAGTGATTGATTGTAAAAAGATGTTCGGGCAAGTGTGCAATAATATCCCCTGAGCACATTTTGTTCACACCTGGCTATTTCTATAACCTTTCTATAGAAGAGAAACCTGAAGAGTCTGAGACATGTTGTGTCATCTGGCTTAACTATTTGCTCTAATTATTGGTAAAAACACAGTTTCACAACTTCTGCATGATAAATCAATGTAAACTTTGTAGAAGTACAGTAGGAATAAGTTCTGGTGATGACAATGATGATCATTTTATTCTTTAATGAATGCTATTCTGTAAAATACACCTAGCATTTTGATCATCACACTTCAAACACCTTTTTTCCTGGGGTGACTACACCCTTACTCATGAAACAAATATTTCCATACCACACTTTTCATCTCTCTGAAAGAATGGTTTTTGAATTTGGGATACTGAGTAATCTAGGAATTAAAATTTTCCTTGTTATGCTACATGTGCATAAGTTTCTACTTACGCTTTAACTGATTATGCCAGTTAGTGGGGTATCCCAGTACTCAATTTTAATACAATCAAACTAGCTGCCATTGCCACTCAGTGCAAATTAAATTACATCAAAACCGCAAATCCCTTGCAATTTGCAATACCATTTTCATTCAGTGTAAATTGATGCATCAGCCACAACTTCAATGGATCTACGTCTATTCCATTTCTTTACATTAGTGTAGGTTCAGGATACCTATTACCTCCTTGCCAGCACACATACGAGATGACGGATGATATCTAAGTGTAAGCCCATTTCCCCAGTCTAAACAAAACCATTACAGGATTTATTTTAAAATGAAGATATTCAAAACATAATCAACTGAATTAGAGCATAGGAAATATTTTTCTGCATCAAAGTGAACATATTTTTTTTATAAAAAATACCCATCATCCTGGCAAAGATAAGAATTTTAAAAGATCAGTTGGAAGAATAAACAGTTGGAAGCATCCTCCCTGTAACATTAATTTTTATTCCGATTCAATTGCTAGAGGAAGTTCTAGTCACTCTTCTTTTAATTACAAAACAGGTGTGAAAAGGAAGGACCGCAAGGAAGCAAGTCATCCTATATGTGTCAGTTTGGATTAGCTTTTTTTTTTTTTCTCCTTACCTCAGCAAATCATATATCTAGCTAAAACTTTGGAAGGGAAGAAGGTGGCAGGCATGCAGTACTGCTAAACAGGCTCAGACAAGGTTTTGCATGTGTCAGTACAGACCTTTGCTTTGTCTGTGACTAGGAACAATCTCTCCTAAAGGCTGGCATCTGCATGACATTTTCAAACTCTTGTGTACAAAGGCATTCATCACACCTGGTTACCAAATGTAGTGTTTTGCTTATCGTATCCACTCAGTCTTTGGCCTTTCTCATGAATTTAACAGGGAATTATTTATTCACCAAGTTTACTAATAACTTGAGCCAGTGAAGTAAAGATCAACTCTCCATTGTGTTAGATGTCAAACAAACATGAGAAAAGAAAGGGTTGCAAGCTCACCTGTCTCCCAGTTTAAGTGGAACTACCTAAAGAGTAAGTAAATCCAACTACCTACCTGAAAGATTCTTTATCACAGTTACTGGGGCCAAATTAGAGACATGAAATTTAGAGCCTCAGAATCTAGAATTTCCAGTTTTCTTGACGGATATTGATGTATAATTTTGCATGGCTAGCTGTGTTTAGGTAGATGTTGAAAACTGACCTCACTAACTGATATATGTGGAAATTCAACTGCATCCTTTTAGTTAGGTTTTGTAACCTGGTATGAGGAAATAATTCTGTCTTTGGGCTTTCATTATATATAGATTGGTTAAATAATGTTATATACGTATATTTAGTTAAATAGTTTTCTCAATAAACATATATGTCTAAACCCAAATATTTATCTAGCAGTGCCTATAATATAACATTTCCTCTAAGAATATCTCTGGTACAAGAAAGAGTCTTCATGTCTCTGACTATTGAAATCACGTAGCCTGTACTGTGCACACAGGCTTAGAATAAATTGTTATAATATTCTTTTATATCCTTCAAATTTGGGGGACATTTCTTATTTGGCATAATTCAGTCCAGCTCTGTTGAATGCATACACATGTCCAGGCTTAGTGCAATTTCACTGTCAATAGACTCCTAATTTATACAGGCAGTTCTGATACCCTTCCATTATTAATGTTCAAATTTCATCTTATGCATTTTTTTTTTTTTACTGCACTTTGAATAAATGTATGAAATATAACATTTTAGCTGCTACTTCATGCCTGAATTTAAAAAGAAAGAAAAAAATGTAGGAAGTTCTACCCTATTTAACCACAGCATATTTTTTCCATCCTTAAGGAAAAAAAATCATTCTGGTTGAAAAGGATACTCTGTTATGTATGACATAATGTTTTCTTTGACTTAGTGGACTTCACTGTTTTAGAAAGCACTGGAAATGGAAAACTTTGGACACTTAACACCTTAAATCACATCACATTGCTTTTATTAAAAGCAAAAAACTTAGAAGTGAGAGAAGTATAGATTCAGCAGTGTTCCTACCTTTGAAAAGAGACTTCCAGGATATGACTTTTTTAGAAACATATGTAAGTATGTTTCATTAACATATTCAGAGACATTTAATATTGAGTAATTACTTTTAAATTGAGAGAAGCAGCTGTCACTTTAATAGTTTGGACAAATATAGAAACTCTGCATGCATTCAGTTTTCGGAAAGCATTAACGTGACTTGATATAACAAATGAAGAGTTTCATGAGATCCACCCAGCTACGCTTTAAAATTTTTAGCATCATTCCCAATTATGTACTAAATTAAAGCCTTACATATACAGACACAAAACTACAAGCACAACATTTAATATGCCATGTCTGGAATATCATAAAATTTTAACAAGAGATTCCACTCCATTTGCGTTACTCATTGTGATAATAGACTCATCCCTACTGACTTACTGCTTCATAAAAAGACTAATGTGGATTGATTTTGCAATTATTTGTGGAAAGGGTTTTTTGATAGAGATATATAAGAACTGGAATTTGTCATAGAATTTTTTTTTACTCCATGAAAAATCATCATAGAATTGCAGAATGGTTTCTGCTGGAAGGAACCTTAAACATCATCTAGTGTTACTCCACTGTCATGGGCAGGGACACCTTTCACTAGACCAGGTTGCTCAAAGCTCTGTCCCAATTGGCCTTCAACACTGTCAGGGATGGGGAATCTACGGCTTCTCTGGGCAAATCAAAAACGTATTTTCTACCAAAAAAAAAAAAATCAGCATTTTTCTTTTCAGGCAAATGTAACCTGAAAGTAAAATATAGTTTTCTTTAATTTAGACATTTATTTTGAGTTAAACACTAGATTACTCCTATTGATGACTCACATTTTTAAAGCAGTTTCTGTTCACATTCAGATTCTAGTTTATCTCGAGCCTACTATTAACGCAGTACAGTATAACATTAATCAGTGACTGTGTATGTGCAACTTTATTATTGATGCTTTCATGTTAGCTACCATTTTCAGTGAAGGCTTTGGGATTTCAGTGACCAAGTTGTTATCTAAATCCACTGAAATCCTTTTGAAAATCCTGCCATTAATTATTGGATTCTCCTAATGAATAATTTCTGAAAACTTCCATGCACTTCTAAAATTATATATAATTTAGCCCTTTGAAATGCACTTATCTTTGAGGAGGAGAAAAACAGGTGATTTTCAAGTCGGATTTGCTAACTCTTTGAATAAACTAGTTGAATTTTTTATTATTTTAAGTGTAATTCTAACTTTTTGCTACACATCTGTTTAACAACATTTCATTACTTTATTGTGAAAAAAATATAAGAAGTTATTGTAAGAAAAGGATGAATTATTAAAAGATTACTATGAAAATTACTATCTGGCAATATAATCTAGCACAGCTTTTGTTTATTATTCTCCCTAAAATAGTTTATATATATTTAAATTTATATTTTAAATTTTATATCAGTTTTGTATAAAATTGTCATAAACATAACAATTTAAAGCATAAACAAATGTTTTTTCTAAGATTAGTTGAATTACAATAGTCTGGCATATCTATTTGTCTTCAGTTATTAACATTTTTATTGTTATTATTGCCTTTATCTATTATGGGTGTAAGTGAGATTAGTATGACATTTGTACAAATCCATAGCAAGATTTTTCTGTTCCCAGGGAGCACAGCTTGGCTTCTGTCTGAAAATATCTGTAGTATTAAACTCAGTTTTACTTGCATACCCATATACTGCCTGTAATTGCTGCAAAAATAAGTATTAGAACAATTTACTATTCTTCTGGCAACATCCATAGTATTTAATCAGATGGCTCTCGTGTTTGTAATATTGACATCTAGTAAAACTTAACTCTAAAATTCTATTCTTCTGAGCATTTAGTTCAGTTTTTACATGCATAGATTAAATTCTTTATTTATACTGATTTAACCATACTGAAAAAAAAATTATTTTTCTGCAACATATACTGCTGCACAGACATGAATGATACTGTGATTTACAGAAGAAAATAGTGTTCAAAATCTAGCCTATGAATTTGTAATTACACAACACAGAAGACATATCCACATGTATGGTGAATTGCAGACGTCTAATTTCTTGGAGACATCCATTTGACATCTGCATTGACTTTTGAGCCATTATTTTTTGCAGGGCATATTCTGTTTTCTCTTTACCTTTGTAATCAGCTTGTAAAGGCACTTCTGTTTGAAAAAGAGCATTCAGTCAACAACTAATTGACTCTTAAAACTTCTCTTGCTACCAACAATCCACTAAACATGGTGTTACTATTGAGTGGTCAAAATCATACATTGTTTGCTAGCATTTAGCTGAAATTAATTTCTATGGAAACTAGAATGATAAGGAAGCAAAGCTAGCAGGCAATTAACTCAGTTTGAACATAGCTAATTATGACGTTTTTGAGAGATGTTTTCATATTCTTGCTTGGTTCTTAAATATAACACCTATCTTCGCAAGTAAGAATCTCATGTTTTAATCCTATTTCACTGTTTGCAACAGAATCATGGATTGGCAGGGACACCAGAAATTTATGGTTTTAGCATCAGTCTACATACTGATCTGTACTTTTGCATATCACCCTTCTGTTCCCTTCATATCTGTGTGATGTCTTGTAAAGCAAAAGATCATAGAACCACAGAATCATAGAATGGTTTGGGTTGGAAAGGACCTTAAGGTCATCTAGTTCCACCCCCTGTGCTGTGGGCAGGGACATTTCACACTAGACCATGTCACCCAAGGCTCTGTCTAACCAAATTCCAAAAGAAAAATAAAAAACCTTCTCTAGAGGTGAGTGTTTACCTACTATTATTTTTTTCCTTGATATTTTAACATAGTTAAAACACTGTGATTTATGAAAATGGGAATAGGTGTATTGTTTTGTTAGATAATTTAATCTTCATCTTACCTGAGGCCTAAAATTGACCTGAAGTTTGGTTTTGCATTGTCAGAAACTCTGCTACAAGTTAACAAATGCAGTATGTTATTCATACTAAGGAAGGAATTCTTGTCAACATTTTGATGTACTTTCTTAATATACTAACTTTATGTCTATGGTAAACAATATTTTCAGTGTTTAATTCCACTTAAGCTAAACCCTGCAGTCAAACGTTTCCATACAAAGTCTTGGAGTTAGGAGTTCCCCTTGTCATCAACAATTTTAAAATACAGAGAACTACTCATCATCTAACAAGTGATAGCAAAAGTCGACATTGGAAAGATCACCAACATTTTGAGAACTTGAAAATCTTGTATCCCTGTCACGTCCCTTGTATCCCGTCTTTCCTAAGGCACTTTTGCAGTCCAACAAATTCTTCCCCCTCATTGCCTCAACGCTATGGAACTCTCCATGTTGCAGTAACAATCCACCATACTTAGTTAAGCTTGCATGTTTCTTGTTATAGATATATAAATTCGTTGAAACAGAACCATTTTCAGTTTGCAAAATATACAGGCTTTGCCAGCAAAGGCATCTCTAAGAAATGCATTAAAACTATTGAAGCGAGTAATTTTATGGTGTCTGCCCAGTTGCAAGTTTGATAATTTAAAAAATATTCAGTTGCTGTTATTCAGATTTACTTTGATTTGTAATTCACAAAGTGTTATTAAAAAAAAACCCAAAACAACAAAACAATTCTAAAATGTGTAATATTTTTTTACTGGTTATTTCATCAGCGATTTTACATAAAAATGGACATAAAAGGTTGTATTCCATTTGGGTTTTTTTGTTTGTTTATTTAATTTGCTTGCCTTCTCATCAATGTTGCTACAAATCAGAAAAATTTACAGTTAAAGAGAGATGAACTGTCGAAACTTTTATCATAATGGGCATAATCTTGGAAAGCAACTGGCCAGAAAGTAACAAAGTGGAACTATTCTACAGTACAGAGTGCTATTATTAAATAACTATAGGATGAATTTCCTTTTGCTATATCTATTCTCTCTTTTATGAAAAAATGTCTTATTAGGGCCAGCAACCACTAAAAGCTTGATTTTAGAGGGTATTTAGACAGATATGAAACAATATGAGAACAAAAGAGAAGTGAAATCCTGCTTCACTTTTATAATCTAAATTGAACAAAAATTGAATAAATTAGATATACTGCTATATCCCCAGTGTGAGATATCAGAGAATGAACCAGAAAAAAAACCACAACCAAAAAACAAAAAAAAAAAAAAAAAGAAAGAAAAACCAAAAAACCAAAAACAAACAAAAAAAAGAAGCTTTCTCGAGGTATTGACTGATTCAATACAAATTATGCTGCTCCACTACTCAATAGAGACTTTTGTCCTCTGTTGTTTTGCGGCACAGTCTCCCTTCACATGTGTAAGTTATGTATCTTAGACTGAAAGCAGCCAGCATGTTGCCAAACATAAAGTCAGAAACAAACTAAAAAGTTGCAGCATGCTAGTCATTAGGAAGAAAGGCCAATATTATCATATCAGTCTTCAGGTAACTAATGGTTTCAGATATCTGAAAGACAAGTCTATGAACCTTCTTACATTTTAAAGGTAAACATTTACTTTCAAAGTAAGAGAAGAGGTCTCAAGTTTTCTTTCTTTACATACCTTCATTTCCATGTAACTTGGTAGGTAGAACATTTTTTTATTGGAGATATGAGAGGTCTAAACTCAACTTCCTTCCTTGGCTGATGACAGTTCAACCCTTTGCCCTTCACCTCCAGTGGAGAATTTTGACACTGTTGAGGACTTTTGCTTCTCCTCCTGCTGCAGCTATCTCCCATTTGAGTTATTAAAGACAGGGTACAAGTGAAAGTAAGGCTAGCATATGGTAACCTGAAAGCTACAGCAATACCCTGGCTAAGGAAATTCTGGACATACAGAAACTGAAGTTCTCCACATATTTAGGCAGTTATCTGCTTATCAACTTGGAGTATTTCAAACTATATTCTAACTACTGTTTTCACTGTTATCTTCATTGCAGAATTTTATTGCACAGCTAGTAAAAACTGCATATATCATCATTACTGTAGTGCTGAATTTAGCTTTCTCTGTGATTGCTGTGACCCTGCCTTCCATTTCACATCAATTCCTACTTTAAATTCTGAACATGAGCCCAGTCATTTAAAAGTGTGCAAAAATGTCGATATATTCTTAAGTTACTCTAACAGGTTATCCTTGGAACCTTAAGAGTCAGCATTTGCAGTGAAAGTATGAGTCTCAGAGAGGCAGATCCTACTAATCTGCTAAGTGATTCAGACTGGGGCTTGGTGATTCAGAAATTAAATTTTCATTACTTTGAAGATTTTCCGCTTTCACAGGCCTGCTCTGGAAAAGAAAGTTTGGTTTTGCTGAAAAATCAGGGAAAACCAACAATCAATAAATGTGTTAAATAAAAGAATGTCTGGGCACTTAAGTTTTCTTCAGTCTAGATCCCTGAGAGCCAATGTCAGTCCCTGGGAAACTTGTTACCAGTAGCTAGCTATGTTTGTTTATTTATATATCAGTAATGTTTTTACTTCTTGGATCCCTGAAACACCTGTGAAGCTTACAGTTTCTTCTGGGCTCTCTGTCATGGTCTTAGTGAAAATGATTAGATTAAGAGTAAGAGCTAAATGCCCACACTAAAGGGTAAAAACTAGACAGCCCACAAACACTGTACTCCTTCATGAACATCCCAGACTGGCAGGTCTGCTTGGAGCATTGAGCAGGCTCTACTGCCTGCCTAGCCCAGGTAACAAGCTGAAGACAGGGAATTAACACTGCCATTGGCTCTGTTCCTCCTCTTGCTGGCCAATGTATCTGAGCTGGCATGGAGGTGGGACAGTAATTTACTTATGGAAAAGACCACAAGCAAACAGAAAAGCTGCGGGAGCAAGGAGGAAGCAAAGAAGAAATTATGACTCAGAGGGATGTCTATGAGTCATAATGTTTCCCAAGGCTACCCAGGAGTTACATGCAGCCTTCTACTTGGAGTGAACATAAAGGCATAATCTCAACACAAAGCAAGCACTGAGAACTTCAGTATATAATTATTGGTTTGCAAATAGTAACTTCTTAATGATGTTTCTGGTTTTGTGCGATTTCAACTGGCGTTGAGGGCATCTGATGTAACTGGTGAAGTCATTAGAAAATCTGAGGTCATGATTCTGTTTCATTTATTCCATTGTATTCATTATGAATTTCACAGTAAGAAGTGCAACTACAACTGTACATATCACAATAGTAATATAAAGGTGCGGTTTCTCACTCCAAAGAGGCTTACAGCCTCACTGATGGACACCAGCCAACTGAAACTAAGTTTAAACACTCGTTTGGCATGAGTACAGCTGGGTGTTTCTGAGGAATACTAAGATTCTGAGGAATTCTGAGGAATATTTTTTTCCACAACTTCACTCTAGTGGAGAAATTCAAGTGTATTTCAGGATATGTCAAAATGCAATAACATTCAAATGTTTTAAAAGAGATAAAATGTTAACATTTCTGAGACTATATCTACAGAGGAAATTCACTTCAGTCCCACAGTTATTCATGATAAATCCCTTCAGCTCAATATTAATCGATTCCTCCTTACGATGTTAATTATGCTTAACTAGTTTTCTGAATAAGGATGTTCATATGTTCAAAGAATACACCTACAAAAGACAACTGGCAACATTTTTCTTTGCCTTACTGAATAGCTGTCTTCATCAAAGAAGCAAAATATGCAACACCTTGTGCTTCCCAGGTCCAGTGCCTTAGTCTTTTGTACACCTGATTTGCTGCTTTTAAATCAAGACTGTGGAAAGGCACCTTAGCCTTTCCTCAATCTTGCTGTAATCACAGTTTGAGCAACACAGCTAAGAACTGAACCTAACAGACTTTCGAGCATTAAAACTTCAGTGATATGCCAGAAGAATTTTTATAAAAGCCCCTAAAGCTTCAGTAGTATTTCTAGTAAAATAGGGAGAAAATGTATCCTTGAATTAATAATATCTAATTTTTTAGGTAATAATTTGATGCTCCTGAAGTTATGAGAATGTTGCCAGGTCCAAGTGAGGCACTGGAATCCAGGTGCACATTTTATAGAATAATGCCTTGGCATTATATAAAGGTGAAATATTTGGCAGCTTACTTTTTGTGTGATCTTGTATTCTGATACATTAAGATAACAGTGTTCGCAATTGTGTTTATATGTATATTGATATAGTGTGTATATGAGTGTACACATACTTTAATGTGTGTCTATACATATATACATAGATATGTATGTACACATGCATGCATACCTCTAAATATTTTATTTATAAAGATTCATTCTTGTTTAAATATACAGTTCTCATAAAAGCTCTAGCAGTAATTCTTCCTGTGCTGTGGGTTAACACTGCACTGTATTTGCTCAGTTTTGATCTTATGCACGTGTGTTTTCATTCACTAACTAGTGCACAATATGTATTTAGCTACCTTTTCTATCTAGTTTTTCATAAATGTATGTTTCTGTCATTCATGTGTTTGCACTTAAAAAAGAAGCAACTAATGCGGGAAAATTCTTATTCACACATAGAACAGAAATCCATCATCAGTTATTTATTTATGTACATTACTTAATATGTTTCCTGTAACTTTAAGTATCAAAACCTCATAGTAAGAAATTTACATTTCTATAAAGAAGTTTTCCATTACAACATGGTTCTGTTCCTCAGCAATGAGGTTCCAGCCAGCTTCTCTGTCGGAGTGGCCATACTTCTTCAAAGGGAGAAAAATCCTCTTTTGGGGAAACAGGGAAGAAAATACATGCATTCATAGTCCAAAGTCTTTGCAGTAGGCTTCCAGTTTAACATTCAGCTTTCTTAAGAAAGTAGAAAGACTCTTCTGTTTGTGGTATAAATACACATGAAAATGTGTCTAAAGAGAAGGCTCTCCACCCTCCCTGAAACTACAACAGATGTAACTCCATTTAGGAACGATTTCTGAAACTCTTTTGTGTTATGATTTTCCAAGACAAAATTATCAAGTTTACATTTTTCATTTACATTTATGCAAAGATAACTTTTCATCAC
Source organism: Loriculus beryllinus (assembly GCA_039877255.1). Classification (NCBI taxonomy): domain Eukaryota; kingdom Metazoa; phylum Chordata; class Aves; order Psittaciformes; family Psittacidae; genus Loriculus; species Loriculus beryllinus. Next base: position 21,102 of record JBCJKH010025655.1, read on the forward strand.
CTTTCAAAGTATGAAGGAAAAAAACCTGTAATTACACTTTTTCTTTTTCTTTCTTTTGGTGTAAGAAAGAAACTGACCCACACTGACACTAATGGGGGAAAAGCATGAAGAGTTATTCTGTAGCAAAACTTGACATAACCTTTCCATTTCATCCCAACATTCTGCTGTATTCAGATACCAGAACTTCACATAAATAAGTGTCACAGTAGCATAAGCTGCACACACCAGTGCTGCAAACAATTAAAACTTTTGGAAAATCTTGTTTCAAGGAATTTTAATTATGGCTCACAAGGTCATTCATGTTGAGACTTTATATCATGGCCCAAGCTTCAGATCTTCATGAATGAGGCAAGAGGTTAGTATGTGTAACTTTATCCCCAGTATAGAGTTCATACACTGCTAATTATAAGCTTGTAAACAAATCATATCTCTGCTGTCTGAAACATCTTTATAAGGAGTTTATTTTTCAGAAAAATAAGAACAGGTGTCAAAGGCAAATTGTCCTGAAGTATGTGTGAGAAAGCTAAGCCCTCAGCTTGTGATGAATAAGTGATTATAAACAGAAATATCATAACTTTTTAGAGCGGCATGATGGGTGTACTAGGTCACATCACGGTCTTGCTCTCAAGACTACTGCTTGACCTCATCAAGACACAGGATGGCTTCCCTTTACATTTTTCTCAGCATCTGGTTTCCTCCTTTTTTCCCTTTTCCCCTTTTTCCCCATGCAGACACACTTTTTACAGACTCTAATGGAGTTGAAAAGCAGTGAATAAAAATTCTTGCTCACCAATTTGTAAGCTCCTTTAACATATTTGACAATTTGAATGGGCAAAAAATTTTTGAATGCTACAATCTCTCAAGGGACTTAGACAAGTCATATAAAATTTGAATCCAGGATCTCATATGGACATTATTAATTTGATGCAGTAGAAATCATTGTGATTATTTTTCTACCCTTTATATCCATGTGTAACGTTTGTTTGGTCATTGCATCCAGAAACACTGGATTTATGTCTTCCACTGCTTTTTTTACTTGAAAATGCATAGTTCTTTTTTTCTTTCTTTTATTGAAAAGAACCATTCTGGCTTGTCTGCCTCAGTTTATCTGACATACACAACTTGTCTTGTGCTTTAAGAATTAATCTGACTCACTTGTGTGATTTGCTCTTTTAGTCTGCTTTTATCATCTTTGCTTCCAAGACCATTTATGTCTTCAACTGAGACTAAATTGTGTTAATTAGAAAAATATCTAATGGCATCTTGCCCATCACCATGCTTGAATGGCCATGTAAAGAAATTTAAAGCAAAAAAAGAAGCAGTATTTCTCTTGAATTCACATCAAATGCTTCCAAAAATGCACGCATTGAATAATATATCTTTTTTAGATGCAGGCTATATAAGAGACAAAAACATATAATAAGACAGATTTGGATAGGAAATTGTCTAGGCCTTTTTTTTTTTTTTTTTTAATAATGAGAATAATTAATCTTTGGGAGAATTTTCTAGCCAAAATGATGGAGCAGCTATAGCTGGATATCTTTTTAAATCATGTACTTGAGCTCATCAGGAAGTTATTAGGCTTGCAGTAGAAATTGCTTCATTAAATTTTATGCCTTGAGTAATTAAAGAGGTCAAAACAAACAGTCATAATTGGTTTTAGTCCTCACTTGCAGGCAAAATTGTGGCCAAGCGAATCCAGGGCCGAACTCCTATTGATTTCAGGAAGAAAAATATTTTCATCCAAACCTATGAATAAAACTTTCAGGAGAATGTTATAAACCTATTTTTTTTATATATGGTAATAAGAAGCTATAGTCTTAATTCTACTTTGTACAAAACAATTCAAAAGTGCTTTGTAAACTGATAAATTCTCTGTGCAATGAAACAAAGCTGCTCCTTCAGGAAAAATACCTGTTTGGGTATTTTAATAGCTTTGTGCATTTTATGCTGGTTTTGTCATAATGATGGGGTCATGGTATACTAATAACTGGAAAATAGATTGTTGTCTGACAGATTAAAAGGAAAAATTCTGCTTATAAAAGTTCTATTCATAGACTTTTTAATCATATGAATTAGATACAAAATGAAAGTGCTTCAGTGTAAAATGTGGAGCATAAAAACTCTACCTGTAAAACAGTTCAGAAAAGCCCCCAAAATTATTTGCATATTCTTTTGCTGCTCTGTTATTTTCATCAAAAATTCCAGATCTGGGGCAGTTCTGCACATACACAGATTACCTTGAATGTAAAATGAAGAGACATTCTAATGGGAACTGTAGCAGCTTTAATATTGAGGTAACAACTCAGGTTTTTTTTATGTGACAGAAATTTCAGATAAACTGTGTGCTCCACACACAGTAATAGCCTCTGTTTCAGATTGCTTCACTTTGGCTCTAGTTTTCCCACCTTATGGAACTACTTTTCTTAGTATCAGCATTCTGTTTTCTACTATGATTAATCAAATGAGGTAATTTAGATTAGACCCAGAGCATCTCTGGACAACTGGAAGGTGATCTGCTTCTCAGGCTGCATGCTAATAGTTTCATGGAGTCATAATCACTAGTAACTTAAAACAAATGGATTGCTTTAGCTGGAACAGAAAGGGACAGAACAGAACAGAACAGAATGGAATGGAATGGAATGAAATAGAATGGAATGACAATGTCAGGTCTGATGAAAAGTATCTAAGCATTAATATCTTCATAACCAAATATTTTGTAACTTGTTTGGCCATTAGTTTCATCCTCACTGAATTCATTACAGAGGCCCTTAGATATGGTGTCACATTATTAGCTATGTATTGAG
>JBCJKH010025657.1:0-11343 GCA_039877255.1 Loriculus beryllinus
CACCTCGTTGTTTTTCATGTGCCTTAGCATGCCTTCCAGGAGAATCTGCTCTAGGATTTTGCCAGGCACAGAGGTGAGACTGACTGGTCTGTAGTTCCCTGGGTCATCCATTTTCCCCTTCTTGAAAGTGGGAGTTATATTTCCCTTTTTCCAGTCGTTGGGAACTTCCCCTGACTGCCATGATTTTTCAGATATGATGGCAAGTGACTTAGAAATTTAATTTGCCATCTCCTTCAGGACCCGTGGATGGATTTCATCAGGTCCCATGGACTTGTGTACCTTCAGGTTCTTAAGATGGTCTCAAACCAGATCCTCTCCTACAGTGGGCCCAAGGTCTTTATTCTCACAATCCCTGTTTCTGCCTTCTAAGACTTGGGTGGTGTGGTCAGAGCCTTTGCCGGTGAAGACTGAGGCAAAGAAGTCATTCAGAACCTCAGCCTTCTCCAAATCCAGGGTAGCCAGTTCTCCCGATAGCTTCTGGAGGGTGCCTATGTTGTCTCTAGTCTGTCTTTTATTCACTAAGTAGCTATAGAATCCCTTCCTGATTTCATTCTTCCATTCATCCTTTCCTGAACTTCATTTTTAGGTTTTCAGTTAATCCAGTCCCCTGATCTAGCTTACTGGGTAATCATAACAATAGATTCAGCACAGGGAGTGTAAGAGGAATGACTGACCAGAATATCACACTTTCCCAGTTCTGGTTTGGGAGTTTCAGCCCAACACAGACTGCATCACCGAACAGGGAGCTCTGCCCTCAGCAAGAGCACAAACACACAACGAGCACTCCCATCAAGACACTTGTGACTGACAAAGTTAAGAATTAATTATTTTTAAAAGACCTTATCTCAATATGGTCAAATTCCTTAGTAATGGGTTTTAATAAAGTTTAAGAATTTAATTTAATTTAGTTTAAAGAATTTTATTTAATAAAGTTGAAAAAAGTAATGGGGTTTAATACAGTTTAAGAAGGAGTGCCAGCCTCATACATTTGAGGAACAGCACATAACATCAGGTTACAAGAGACATTCTCCTTGCCCAATTCTACAAAACTTTAGAAAAACCTTTAAAAGTCACTATACATTAATGTTAGAAACGTTTAAAAGCCTCCAGCAAATGATAATACAGGGTACAATGCAAAAAAATGTTCATTGAATGCAGTGGCCAAAGACCTGCAATGTGAAGCTTCTGCTTTGTGACTCAAATACAACATAAGCTAACCCCATCTAATTTTTAGACTTCTGATTTTTTAATTCGTTTTAACAGTTTGCCTGTTAGCAGATAACAATGCCTAATACCAGCCTTTGCCTGATACATCATAGCAAACTTCTTAACTTTGCCTGACTTAAACTTGTGTGCTGCAATTTCCCAGAATTTGTCTCTACCTCAGGCAAAACATTTTGAGAAAGCTTCAGTGAAGACATCTCTGTAATTTCCAAGAGCAAGCATAGAATAACAAAAACCTTATCTCTTTATAAAGTAATACAAACTACCTGGCATTGATTCTTCAAGAAACCTTACTGGCTCCATGGTTTAGGAGATAACTTGATACCTGGTAACTGCATTTAGTCTGCTTCAGCTGTCTACAGATTCTACACAGAGGGGCACCTCAGAGCCCTAAAAAGCACATCAAAAACAGTGGGATTAAGATTAGGGAATTAAGCAGATGTAGATTTGCTGCAGATGTGAAGCAGGGATCGGGTCTGCTTTTCATATTTCCTACCATAGTGCCAGGACGTACCTGCTCTGTGGCATACAAGTCAGGTTGGATGGTCTAGTGAAAAGCATCCCTGCCCATAACAGGCGTGTTGGAATTAGGTTATCTTTAAGGTCCCATCCAATTCAAACCATTCTATGATTTTGTATTCTGGCATATCTCTGGCTCCACAGGGAAGCCACAAAGCTGTTGGGGAAGTGCAGTGAGAGTCAGTGGTGCAGCAGGAAACAGGAAGAAGGGCTAACGATCCAGAAACCATTTGCCCTCATAGCTCAGACAAGCTGCCACAGCCTCAGAGACAGACTTCTCTAGCTTGCTTCTGAACCACATCCCACGGCGTAGGCACTCTCTCATGCCCCTGGCTGTCATAACCTCATAGATGACTAATAGCAAGTCCTTATTTCACCCAGCCATTTATACTAGGACTTTATCATGACTTCAGAACACCTTAAGAACAACTATTTTTTGTTACAGAGAGGGGCTTTTGTTATTATTAACTTTTGATAATGAACCAGGAATCGTTATCAACTTGGGCCATTTTCATCCTGAAGTGTAGAAGATCCAGGGTACAGTCTCAATCTGAATTACAAGCTTGCTGACAAGGAAATCCTGAGCTGCTGTTCCTGTGCCCTGCCTCTTACTCTCATCTGGGAGGAATGTCTCAGTCTTCTCTTGATGAAGAGAGTGCTACACAACAGAAACAGGTCAGTAGTGATGGGCTTCATATATGGATAAAGTCAGGTGTAGAATCCCTTTCCTCAGTGCACCAGAATCATACACAACACTTCTTTTCATACAGTTCATTTGTACCCAAGAATCCTTATTTTGCAATGGAGAGAAACATTGCTTCTGAATATGAAGATTTATGAGTGATGAGCAGGAAGGAGGATGTGAATCAGAGCTTAATGCAAACCTGGGCTCCTTGTTCTCTTCAAGAATGAATTACCAGGCTGGTTATTCCTGACCTCCTAAATCTCAGCAGAAATCACACCTTATCAGGAAAATAATCAAGAACAATAGGAGGATTTGGAAGCTTTACCTTCCTTAAAACAAGACAAGAAAGACAAAGTGTTAATAAACAAAAAATTCAGTTTTCAAATGCAGTTGGCTTTCCTCACTCTACTGAAAACAAATGAAGTTCATTTTCAAGGATAAGAGCATTCTTTGAGTCATATTCCTACAGCTGCACTTGAATTTGTGCTTCCGGTACCTTTGGAGAGTTTCATTACCTTTTATAATATTCTGGCTGCCATTCAAATCTCAAAAAAATAACTAATAATGTAAAATCAATTGTGTAGAAGTAGGTTTACTTATAAAAATCTATTGAGTCAGGGTAACCTATCTTTTTTTATTTCTTCCCCTCCACATTCCAGTTGTTCAGAAACTTTTTAAATCCTCAGGCTCCCAGGCAGTTTATATCCAGCAATCAACTTACAGACTTCATTTGATCAAACAGAGTGATGTGAATGATAAATTTTTTAGATTGCTGAAACATCCAATCCTGACAGTTTGAGATCCTCTGAATAGTTTCAGGAGTATCTCTTGGGACAGTAGTGCTTTTTATAGCTTCTTAGGTATGAAAAAGCCATATTCAAAGCACACTGAAGGACAATACACAGCTCATACGTAAGTTTTACCAGCCCTGTTGACTACAGTTGTAGATTTTCATATTTAAATGCGGTAATACATCTTTAATTACAACTACAATCACCTCTAGAGAAGCAACAGTGTACATTCCAAGAAACATTAACAAAACTGCTCACCTACTATGAGAATAAAATAGTATTTCACTTTACATAAGTGCAGACTATTTCAAGTACATTGTATCTTGGCACTGCTATCATGAATTTCTAACCAGACGGACTTTTGCATTCCCTTGTGCCATTTTTACCATTGCAGAAATCAGACTGCTTGAAACATTCACCCAAATGCATTGTGAAAACAGTTTGGAGCCTGAAAACTGGTAAAGGGGGAAAAGTGCAATGCCATTAACTTCAAAGCAGCAAGTCTTTAAAACACACCAAGCAAAGAGAAACTGTAAGCCTTTTTGGTCAAGAACCGTAGACGTGTTGGCAAAACACCCCAGAAATATCCCCAGAAACATGTGTCTAATGATTAGTTTCTATACCAATGAACAGCCAGGCAAAACATAAATTTGATGGAAATGTTTGGGGCTTTTGTTTCCTTGCTTATTTTGATCAGTGTTTCAAGTAGTTTCACTTTTTGCCTCTTAGAAACACAGTGTATTTTTAATCCTTCCCTGACTACCCCATGGGTCTACAGAACTCATGCACATACACGTAAACCTCGACTCTGAACTGGATCATAGTGAGGCTCTCTCACAGTATCATCATGTTTTTAATAGAAGGCTAAAAATACAAGAGGAAAGCAGCTTGCTCATGAGTTCACACTGTTGGGTCAGCAGCGCTTGTGCACTTCTCTCACAGCATACAATGGTTCTGCCCTCTTTCAGGACCAGAAATGCAAGTTGCCTGCATGATGGATGTGAAGGCAACAGACTTCACTGCAGACAGCTTAAGGCTGTATTCTATAACCAGCAAACCCAGAATTCTAGCTTTGTGATGCATAATTCACCTTTCTGAAACAAAACAATAAACTACAAACAAGACTGAAATAGGATGGCACACCTACAGTGCTCCTTCTGGCATAAAAATCCTTGCTGACATAGCAATGTCAGAGCACACCTAAACTGCAGCACCTGGAAGACCATGAGCTGGCTCCATTTTTACCACCCTGACAGTTCTCTCTTGTTACCCAAAGCAGCTCCACTCAAACCTTCACCATCTGAGGTCGCAGGGTGTTGAGACATCTTGAATACAATTCCCAACAGCAAAGCCTAATGCTGTACCCAATCAAGACAGCTTGATGTCAGCTCACAGTTGACAAAGTTATCTTCTTTGTCAAACTGTAAGCATACATCTGGTATGAAAGAATTATCTGCATAATTAACTTGGTAAAATCATCCTTCATTTGTTTCTGATTATTAGAGCTGCCTGGACATTTCAAGTATGATGACATGGAACATGTTAACACGGGGTAAAAATAACCTTTTACATGATGGCCAATAAAAAACTTGTTTTGCCCATGGAAACCTATATACTACAAAATAAAAGGTCAACCCCTAATTTTCTTTCCAAAAAACCAACCAACCAAAAAAAACCAAAAATGAAACAAAAAAAAAACCCCCAAAACCCAAGAAATACCCAGGAAAAAAACCACCACAAAAAGTAATGAACTGGAAGGTTTTGGTCATTTCTGACCAGCCTTAAGAATCACCTGTTTTGCAAGCTACTTCAGGTTCTAGACAGAAACATGCAATTTAAGACCCATTTTGTATCTAGTGACTATTTTTGTGAACCATATCATCCTGAACTCATCTTGAAACCTGAGCTTCTAATCTTGTACCATTTGAATTAGTAGCTCATTGGAAGGTACATCACGAAGAAAAACAAAACAACACACCCCAAAAACCCCACAGATTACCTGAAATACAATAAACACATTCACAAACTTAAACAAATAGATTACACTACTTGGTTTTTTCAGTGACATCTGTAGGATGCTTACATCAAGTGCCAAAAAGATTCTCTCACCTGGTTAAATTTAAATGAGAAGTTTTTCCTGTCTGCAGAACAAATGAAAACTAAATATAATTTATCTTTCATACTAAGGAGACTACCCTCAGAAGTGTTTGCACTTTAAGAACAGAAGAGAAAATACTGTTGTTTAAGATGAAATTAAACTGAGTTGACTTAAACTTCCCTCTAAGTACTATTCACATTTTCTTATTTGATATCATACCAGAGGTTCTTCTGTGGAATGCCAATACATCTGGAAATCAGAAACAAATGAAAAATGACAAGAAAAATTGCATTTCCCTCAAAGTCTTTCCAGCAAAAAGCTCTGGGCAGATCTCTTGACTTCTAAACTGAAATCTACCCCAAAAAAGAATGTGATATTCAATGGGTAGGCAGCTCTTTCAGTACGGAGGAGGATTTTGTTGGTTTGCATTGCAAGACAAAGTTTAATCAATAATACTCTTTAAATTCTACTCTTTTGCACTGTTAGCATATGCACAAATGATTTTCATGGTTTCCCACTTCATTACAACATGACACTGGCACTAATTAATACAATAAGTAGCAATTGCCACAGGTTAAGCAAGAACTGAATAGCCAAGAGAAGTTGCTAACTGGGCCTACTGGAACTACCCAGAATGGAGTGGAGGAGTGAATCATAGCTCATGAAGAAAATTTTCTTTTGTTTGTTAAGCTGCACATCCCCATTTTATCCATGTAGAAAATTTGGTATCTATAATCCCAAAATTTTTCATTAAACAAAAACAAAACCACCATAAAAAACAACAACAACAATAAAAACCCACCAACAATTAAACACAAACAAAACCAAATATAAACAACCTACAACCAACCCCTAAATCATCACAAAAATCTGTCCTTTTCCTATAACCTGGTTGCTCAGAAACACAGAAAAATACCCGTTTCCTTTAAATAATCTAATGAGAATTTGGTTTGAAGGTTTCAAAGCATTTGAAGTCACAGTACCAATTCTTGAGATACTAAATAATGCAGTGTAAAAAGGAGATTCACCCACACAGCTGAGTAAAAGAAGGAAAGACATTTTGAGCTGAGGGAGGCAATTAAGGCAGGACTGCAAGGAAACCCTCAGGATGATTTTTGAATTTTTTCTGCCAAGTCGCTCTCTGACTTTTCAATGACTAAAGGCATTAGAGGAATAGATGTTTGCAGCTGTGCATTCTGCCTGCCACTGCCACCCTCCCAGGGAGCAGCAAGCACGCACAGACTAAGGCTAAGCAGAGTGCTCTCTGGAGGAAGGTGTCTGACTGCAACTGAGGTGCCAGACACACCTCTATTCTTTGCCATTTCTAAGGCAAGTATGAATATCACAGGGTATGCAGCAATATATTTCAAGAGTGGCTGTTTGGCTACTGTGTGCAATGCCTTCTCTCATAGTGCTGGCACAATGCTAAGGCACTGGCAAGCACAAGACTGTGAATGCAAGAGAAAGAGTTTTGAAAAGGCCAACATATGAAATCTTCTTAATTCTTTCTTTTTTTTTTCCTTTCCTTTCCTAGCCCTAGACTGGTGAGAGGTTTTCAGCATTCACGTAGTCAGAAATTACAAGGTGACCTTGAATCCCCACCAATATGCTTTACTCATCTGACTGCATTCCTGGTACATCTCCCATGGACTATGTATGTAAAAGCAATTCTCACATGCTGGGATTTCTTACAGCTTTCTATTAAAGATACCCACTGGAAATGCCAACATACCTGAAAGTGTGACAGTCTCTGAATCAGTTTTTATTTTGAGTGCAAGAGCACATTTCTATAGCACCGTCTAAAACACTAATTTAAAAAAGACATACACTAATAAGACCACAACAAGCTCTATTCTCTGGAAGCCAGAATGAATCCTCTTGGATTTTCACATACACAGAAGAGAGCAGGACTTTGCTTTAAGATCATTATTTCTGACAGGATAATTGTTCATATAGAAATAGGCCGAGGTATTACTGGACCATAGGACCAAATTTGCAACCTGATTAGCTTGAATCATGAGTATGAATCCATGTCACAAAGGCACAGAGACCAGAGTTCAGGTTACACTTCCATGTCAGAGCAGCAAAAGGAGAACACTGAGTTTGCAAGCCAAATGTACCAAGCTCAAAAAGCCATCATACACACAGTCAAGGAAAGCCTACTCAGTCTGCTTATGTTGTTTGTTTCTCAACATGAACACATATCTGGAGAAATTCCTCAAGCTGTACAGCTCAAACTACCCACTTGTTCCAAGGGAACAATTTACATTAATGATACATTACACAAAAGAAAGGGGGGGAGAAGATGGTGATGGAAATAGCCACCTTTTTTCTCTTATGCACAGCACATCATTCCCAAGCAATTCTACAGCTTGGATTAAAATATCAGTTTCTGAAACACACAAGAGCATACTGTGAAACCTATATTATCCAATACTTTACTAAGAAAGGCAGCTTTTGCTTCTGAAAAATAAACAGCTCAAGTCCAGCTTTACTTCACCTAGCTCTTTGAGCCACAGGAAGAAAAAAAGCAGCCCTTTATTTCCTTTGTAGTGGTGGATTTCAGTCTGTGCCTTATAAAGCAAGAGTTGCTTGCAATACATCTGAAACAAATCAAGAGAGAAACAAAGGAGAAAACTGTAGAACACAAATAAAGATGTGTTTACACAGTTCTGGAAGAAGAGGATTCCAGCTTAGTTTATTCTCTTGTATTTAAACAGGATTCTTGTAAAAGTGTCCTTCTACCAGTGTAAGAGCATTCCTATGTCTGAGACACTAACTAAAGCACTGTCAATATAATATTAATTTAAAACCTGAGGCAAAACCACAGCCTAACCAGCTGCAGAAGAGATGCCAAAATCCCACAGGGTTTTTTTAACTGATCCCAATATCACCCTTGTGATTTAAGATTTTTTTCATCATTTCTAACATATTTTCTAATTTCTACTCTGTTTGGCTCAGGGTTGATATTTAATAACTTGAAAAACATACATAGGTAGGCTGTCAAGCTGCCTCTCAACAGCTTCTGCTGACAAAGGGGAAACTGAAGATAGGCTGGAACTGACTTTGCAAAGTTTGGCTTGTTTACAATTGTTTCCCTCTTCTTTTCAATTTGAAAGATGGGCTTCAGTTTCCTCTAGAGAGTGACCATCTGGGGACAACCTCAGAACTCAGGGCAGCCCCAAGCACTGGGCTCCTACCTGCAGACAATGGCTCTGTTTTGCTCAGTGCTCTACTTTTTTCTCCTTCTATTCATTGACCACTATCTTTTTGATGATATCATTGCAGACACCTAAAAAGAATTTTATTCCCTATCGATGAGGTGCAGAAGACACAAAAATCTCTTCTATCTGCTTCCACACAACTTCGCAAAAGTTAAAGGCTACACTCAAATTTGTTGTTTTTTCTTACTTTTTGAAATTTCATACTGCATCACTGAAACTGCTACTGACTTCATTAGAATCAGGTTCCAGGATTTTTTTCTCCAAAGTGTCATGATTTCACATATTGAAGCATTTGTTTACAGGTATTTTTTTCATCATCTGCACTTTTGTCTTAATATATTTCCATGCTGAGGCAGAACTAATATTACCTTCTCATCTAGTAATTTCCAGATCCATCTAAATCCCGATTTTTTGCTAGCAAAGAAGAATTAAACACAGTTTTTCTTTAAAAATCACACACCTCTAGGAGCAAAGCATAATCCAAGTCACAAATAGTGAAGGGAACATAGGGATAGTTTTTCATGTCTTTTCTTACTTCCCTAGCATTTCTGCAAAGTTGAAAGCATTGCTTCTATCCCAAGGTGGTGTTTGGACATGCCAACATAAGTACGCCTTGTTCAGATTTCTAAGCAGTGTTATTGTTTGGTTTCAAAACCAGAACAAGGTCAAAGGTGAACTATGAGACACATAGAGACACTTATGAAAAGGTCAAGTAATTAATTAGGAAAATACTAAACTCGAGATTGAAGCACTTTGGCAAAATTTGGGTAATTTAAGAGAGAATTTTCTCCATTCATCTGGAATCTGTGCTTTATTTTCATGTAGAAGAGCAAATCTGTTTTAAAAGTCTTTGCTCAACTGTATTAGTCCCATCCATAAACTCTGTAGACACGTCTATGAGTGACTAAGAGAACTGAGTATAAATTCTCACAGATCTAAAACCACCATTGATCTAGTATTCCCTCCAAAGTGAGTAAGAAGAGTCTTAATGACTGCTGGGATATTCCAGTGATGCACATCCAACACAGGCAACATTGTTGTTTGAGTTAGTACGGGGTGAAGTTCCTGGTACCCAAGATATGATTCCTGACTAAGCAGTAATGTCTTTAACTGAGTCTGGTACTCAACATGCCACTGGAGAGTTCACATCATGGTAATATACCTTCCCAGTATGCTTAGAGTCAAAACTAATTCTATTTTTAAGTACTGGCATTAATGTACATTAAGGCAGAATCCAAATAGTTAGCCAATCTCTGCGTTCAAAATTGCATTAAGGCTTAGGACTGCTACACTTCAAATAGTTCCAAACAGCAACACGAGAATTAAGAAGAAACAAAAAAATATCTGTCTGTAGTCAATTGTACCAACAGAATTCAGTAGCAAATAAAACCAGTAAGCTGAGTAGAAAATTAGTTAGAACTTGGAAATCAAGTTGTAACAGGTAATGGTTTATGAAGGAGGCAAACAGGGCAGAAATAATGCTTCTTGTTCTCTATCTCTATCAATTACATAAATGAAGGAATAAGAAACTGCAATTCACAAGTTTGCCTTAGCATTAATATAAGAAGAGACATCAGGTTCCAAATGCTGTCCCTACAGCACTTTGACACATAAGCCCAGCAAACAGAATTTAATACAGATAAGTGGACTTTGCATAATGGAAGTTAAATATTAATTGTAACCACAAAGTAAAGAGCAAATATTGCAGGCAACAGATATTAAAAGAATTAATGAAGTGTAATAAATTGTTTCTCTCCAGCAGCATAGTAAGAGCAAGAAAATGGGAGAGTAAGGTGCTTGGCTGACCACAAATCCTAAATTATGCTACACAATAAACAAAATAATCTATACTTACTCTACTAAATTCAGTTTTGGCTCATTATTTATAGGAAAATATTTAGAAAAAAGTACAGAAAAAAGAGTGCAGAAAAAAGGAAAACATGTTAATCCTAGTCACCATCAAATAAGAATTACCATGAACTTGTGCTTCCTCCCTGTGTTTCAAAATTAAATGCTTAATAGTGATTAGAAAAAAATAATATATTATCAGCCTTTTTGTTATTTTCCTCATAGGTGCTTATTTATGAGGGTTCTCTTAGGTTGGACTAAAGCATATTCATTCCTCATATTTCTTCTAAGTAAAAATGTCTGTGGTAATTATTGATGGGAAGAATTATGTGACAGCAATGCAGAGGAGGGATCATAAACATTAAGACTCACCAAACTATATATAGGACCAAATAGATGTGATGGTGTTGCTGACAGCTAATAAGCATACAAATTTGGTGCTCCTATCGTGTTGTGTGACATTAGGGTCAAGCACATGAAAAAGAGAATTGTATAGCTCATTTAGAATCCCCATACTTTCTCTTTAATGCAGTGTTAAAAGGCTTCTAGCAGAGCTTGGAATACAATATTAATGTGGCAAGCCATTCTCTTCAGAATCGCGCACTGCTATTTTTGATAGGGACAGGACTAAACCCTTGGAAACTTTTCACGTTGACCTATTTCTTTCCTCTCTATCTACCAGTCTACGAATTTTCTGTTTCTGGATTATTCCTATCCTATTCTCCTCTACTTTTCGAATTGCTCAGACTGTTTTTGACAATCATTTAAAGAAAAAAAAAATCAATCTTCATTGATCAAAAGATGTTACTTCATTAAGTCTACATCTTTGGACTGACATCCAAAATTTGGAAAAGTCCACTGTGATAAACACATAAATGTATTGGCTTTCACAAATCATAGGTGTGGCTATGTGGATATAACTGTACGAGTTAACAGAAAAGAAGCTCGCTAAAG
>JBCJKH010025660.1:0-14602 GCA_039877255.1 Loriculus beryllinus
TGCTCCATCCCTGGCAGTGTTCAAGGCCAGGTTGGATGAAGCCTTGGGTGGTATGGTTTAGTGTGGGGTGTCCCTGCCCATGGCAGGGGGTTTAGAACTGAATGATCTTAAGGTCCTTTCCAACCCTAACGATTCTATGATTCTATGGTTCTAAACATTACTGAGCAGCAACTAAAACTGTTGGTGTTATCAGTGTTGTTCTTAGGCTGAAAGTCAAAAACACAGCGCTGCACCAGCTACTAGGAGAAAAAATGACTCCTACTGCTGAATCCAGGACATGTGGCTCAAGTGTTTTCATGTTTAGTCCTTCTGTCCTGCATCTTTCTACATGCAGAGGACAAAGGTGAAAAGGAAAGAATAATACATTCCTTGAAATCATAGTGTTCTTAGCAGAAGAAAGAAAAGAAGGAAGAAAGAAAGAAAGTAAGGAAGTAAGATTAAGGAAGAAGGAAAGAAAAAAGGAAAGAAAGAATGAAGCAAGCATGTGTGTGTTCTTTTAGTTCTTTTCCTGTTGGAAAGAATAATTCATACATGAGCCTCTATCCTATTTTCATTCTAAGCTATGAGTTACTAAACTATTAGATATGCAAAGACCTGTTTCTTTTATTCAGCTCAGCTGCATGTTGGTCTGCAGAGAGCTCTGCTGATTTAAATTGAGTTGTTTCTGAATAATGTTTGAAGAGTTAGAGCATATTTAGAAGGTCATGTTTGACTCTGATGAAGATACAGCTGTGGGAAAGTGTTCAAAACATGTATGAGTTGCAGAACACGGCTGTATTACAAATGGGCAATTATGCAAATGAGAGTGTGGTTTTCCATTCCTGAAGATGTTTTCCTTCAGCAGTAAAACTATATGTTTTAGTGTTATACCAACTTAGATCAAGGTGGTGTTTAGAGCATTTCACTTATTGTCTGCTTGACTGTTCTTGCATTTATTTCAGAATTCTATCCTATGGGTTTGTATGTAAAATTCCAGTAGAAATAAGATTTTCTTATCTTTGATAGTCTTTGTAAAAGCAGCTCATGATCATCACCCTAGAGCACAAAACCAGTGACCTAGGTATAATAAAACTCATTATTTGTCATTGGTGAAGTACCTCTGGAGAGGAAGATGATAGGTTTATGCCGAACTGGACACCAACAACATTTTTTTACTTATTTTTTTAGGAGTGAAGTTGTCTTAGCCAATTGAATATGCCAGCAGAGTGTTAAATGTGTGGAGTCAAGTAGTTGCATAAATTGACTAAATGATATCACTGATGTCAGTGTATCTTCTGTAAAATAAAAATGTGATGGCAGCTGTGATAACAGTAACTTGGGAGCCCTGCAACTTTCCCAAAGGCCTTGGTGGCTTTTGTATATGTGTGTGTTAAACCATTTAACAGGGTCACTGTCCTGACCATATTTTTGGCCTGATACAGGCAGATACCTGTGTTTTAAGCACAAAAATGGTTTTGTTGTCATGTACAGAAGCATTGAAGCGGTGCAGAAAATAAGTGACAGCCTATGAATATGTATTAATGTTTCCCCAACTGGAAAAATCCTCTGAACATTTCCTTCTGAGATCTTGTTGCTCACTAATGTGGAGACGTAGAAAGTCTGTCTTGGGAAATTATAATATCAAATATAGGGCATTCTATAGGTAGTGACACTGAAAACAGGCTCTGCAATGTGACTGCTTGAAATTTGCTGGATAATCATGGTGTGATGTGATGCTCAGGAGGTGATAGTAAATTCCTGTTTTCTTTATACTGTGCTGTGTTCATTCCTGAGGTAAGCTGAAGGCATACATATTTTTTGGACTAGGTTTCATCAATGCCTGCAATACAGGCCCACTGACTAAATTGATCAGACCTATTTGGTTTATGGTCTTCAATAAAACTGTGCCAAATGTTGCTAGTACTGTGCTGTTTTGCCACCACCACTTGATTCAGTCAACAGTTGTGAAAAAAAAGCCGGAAGAACTAGTGCTGGTGCAGCTTGCCTACTATATTTGATTAGAAAACATGTAAATAAGCACCAAATCATTGTTTGATCCAAAATACCAAATTATTTAGAGGGATAACTTGTCAAATCTTTTTGTTCTGTTAACATCCTTGTGAAATGAATTACAAGGTCAGAATAATCACTGTCATTACTTAGTGATTCTGAATGTGAGGATATGTTGGGTATATGTGGTACTCCTTTGTAGTCACCTTCTTTTTCATTTGAATCATTATTTAATCCCCATTAAAGGGAAATATTTGAAATAGAGGAGTAGATTCTGTGAAACAGACAAAATCACAATTGATGCATTGCATCCAAAGGAAGCAGGACACAGTATAACTGAAAAGTAGACTTCTTCCGATCTGAAAATACATATCGCTTGAAGAACTTGCATTTGCCACAAGCATTGAATTGAACTCATGAATATGATGAAGCTGTACTTGGCCCTTTCTCATCAGCACTTTTGTGAAGTTCCTATTCCAAATTTCAACATGTAGTTGAGTTGTCATTTGAAAATACCTTCTGTACAAGGTGTCCAAATACACTTGTACTTCATTGTATGAAGCCTTTTAAGGCTTAATTATAATTAATTAACTTAATTAACTTAATTATAACTTAATTATAAGTACATTTAATGTGCTTGTTGACAAATTATTATAGGTAAAGGCATATATGTCTGTTGTTTTGCGGCTGTTTGATTCCTATGAAAATAGGATGACTTTTGCTTATGACTGGGTGGTATTGCATGGAATCCGGTGGCCAAGAATATGACTTCAGTTCCTCTCTCTTTGTAAACTGATGCGGCAGTGGAGAGCCTGTGGAAAAAGTGAGAACAGTAAATAAGGTTCTGTAATGTACTGGTGAGTATCCCTGAGTGCAGGCATAACACAGCTATGTAAGAAATAACACTTGCCTTTCTGTTAAGGGAAAAGCATTGGGAATAGCAGCTAATTACTTCCTATATCTTAACAACAACAAAAAAAGCACCTGTGGCTTCTGTTCAGAGATTAAAGTAAAGGCTTCTAAGGAAAGCTGGACAAGCTCTCTATTTAAGAATTTGTTGCCTGACTGCAGACTATTTGATTAAGAGAATGAACATTAATGAATTGTAGAAAAACCTGGTAGTGCAACATTTCGTGTATGTTTGTAAATGGGGATTGGAAGTCACTAGGAAGTATGCTCCTTGCTGTTCTCTGCCCTATTACTAGGTAATGAACTGTTTGCTGAACAGCAGTGGTGAGCACCTGATGGCCACCAGCAGCTGATTCTCCATGAAAATGAAGACACTTTCAGAGAAATAAGTATTGATTTAATTATTTCTTCTGCCTTAGGGAATCATAAAGTGCTTATCATTTTATTATGTCTTTAGCTAACGGAAGTTCGTAGTGGAAATACTGGCACATATATTCCTGAGTCTGTAAGGACGTTAGTGAAATATTCTGTTGGATGAGCCTTCCCAAGATGAAGACCTTTGGATATGAGGAGCGGTGGTGTGTTAAATGCTCTGGCAGCTGACTTTTCAAGTTGGTTTTTTTCTTTCTGTCTGTGGAGAAATACTGCAAACTTGAATGATGAGAAACATCAGTCTTACTACGGTGAATTTTCTCTGGACTTTCTATTATGAAATAGTCAGATTGGTCTGTGATATTACTGGTTCTGCAGTTCTACATGAAAAAGGGATCAGGCATCAAAATTACATGGGTTTTTGGTGCTTAAGTAGGAGCAAGACAAGCCTTTCCTTCGTTACTACTCCAGTGGTAAACTAAAACATTCTGGGCCTGTTGTTTTTTTTTCTGCATCTTGAACTCTAATTATTTCTAGGAAGTTTAACTTCCTTTTTTAACTATTCATGCCAAGATCCACCCTAAGGTGAAGATCTCTGCTTCCTCTGGTTTTTCTGTGACCTCAACAGTAGGTCCTGTGTGTAGCAGCTTATTTCCACAAAAGCTCAGTCTAACATTATACCTGTTGTACCTGGGTAGATTTGGGTCATTATGTCAAAAACAGTTGGAAAAATGCAGTTTATAGTACTGTTCTTTGTTTATTTAGCACAGGAGAAGGCATGCTTCCTGTGAACTGCAGAGGGAGGTGAACATCAGTCTTCATCTCTTTAGATGAGTAATGAGTTATTGCATAGAGATGAGGGTCAATTGTTTCTTTCTCATTTGGACTTTTTTGCATATTATTGTGAATGTGGTTAGGGAGCAAGATAAATGTCACCTGATTTTTACTAATAAGCAGCAGTGGTGAGGGAGTAAGTTGTATGTGTATAATAATGAAAACAGTAACATCTTGAGTACATGGACTGGAGCTCCGGCTTCCCTTTTAAAGGTCAGTTATCTTCATGCTGAAGAACTGGTCTCCTGCTTGTTCATTACTTTCCAGATAATGACATTTCTTTCTATAGAGGGCTGGTGAGTGTTTTTTTCTCCCAGTACAGTGCCATCAGAACATTTCTTTAATCAGCTGAAGGACAGGAAAAAATCTGTGAAGCAACCCCAAGGGTGTCGGGGAAAAAGAGGGGTTGCTGTGACTGCTAGGTGTGCATTGCCTTCTAATAAGACAAGAAATACTTCGGAAGGTGTAGGTTTTCACAAGACGTAAATTGACCTGAGTAGGAAAAGAGAGGGCCACATTTTCATAAATAAATTTCTAGCAATAAATGTGATTTTCTTTATAGATGTGAAGAGGAAGTGTGACCCAATACCACGTTAAATAGGATAAATGCTGGTTGGATGCGAATGCAAACTCAAGAGGTTTTTTTTTAATACCCTGGTGAAACACTGGATTAATGTTTAATCCTGATGACTAAATCCATTAATACACATATTTCTTACTATTTTAGATAAATGAGTTTTGCAGGCAATTTTATTATTCCCTCAGGGCATTGTTTCCACTTGCCTGATTATTGATGTAGTTAGATGATGACATAGAATCCTAATAGCTATTTTTAAGATATGGTACCTCTGTCACTAGACAATAAGTTTAGTTCGATCTCTTTGTTTTTAATTAATGAAAAAGAAGCATTTTGTTTGAAGGAATCAGAATACTCTGATATGTTCCCAAAGCATACTCTTTGGAGATATGAAATATTTAGTATCATACAGGAACAGACAGACTGAATTTAGAAGGTATGGAATATCATTGCTGCAAAAGGCATTTCCCACAAATTCTTCTATGGCCTCCATTTTTTTTGCTTTTGAAATAATTAAATTCTCATTTTACTAAAATAGAAACCACTGTACTCTCTTATTGGCTTTCAAACAAAAGCTATCTTTTAAAGTTATATCACACAAATCAAGGGGTATTTGGGATGCTGAACTTCTGTGTTAAAACTGTTTGGTAGGTGCAGTTAACTGAAACCTATAGAATGGTCGAGTTGATGGTTCAGGCTGATGTTTGTATTGTGCATGATAGCTCATGATGAGAATGTGTGCATGGCTGGCATCGGAGGACACAGTCTTCACTAATCTGAAGTGAAAAATAAAATCTTTTTTAATTCAGCTGTAAAGCTGAGTCTACAATGACAGGAAGTGTTTTCCAAAAACTGTTTACATAAAGGTTTTTTGACTGGCAGGAGATGCTGCTCCATTTCTTCCACCTGTTTGTGACAGCTATCAGTGCTATCATTTACATTGCTCTTGTTCATAAGCACACCGGAATGTGAGTCGTTGAGTGGGAAGTACCTTTATTTTCTTCATACCCACTGGGTGTTTGACTTGTGTAGAATCATTCTTAGCACTTTCTAGCATGAAAGAAAAACTTGTTTAGCTTTATCTACAGTATAATATTAGGCAATCATATTTAAAAACAAAGACTGGAAACCCTTGCATTATAGAATGATAATGTTGGAAGGGACCAATGAAGATCATCTAGCCCTGCTCGAAATGGGGGCTTAAATAGCTTCTTAACTATGTTGAAAAAGAGACTGTATTGCGATTTCTTTAAAATTTAAATTTTTGTGCTCTATTAAAAAACAAACAGCATGGTCGATCTTCAATAAAAATGTGATAGTCTATCAAATAAGATACACACTGATTACAGGTATTTTGTTCCTTAACTAGTTAATAGATTTTATTCTATCTCCATACTAAGTTGCTTGCAGAGCAAGCGGAAATCGGTGTTGTATTAGAAGAAATCCTCATAGTTTTCCTACTGTGGGAAACCATAGTTTCTAAACCACAGGAAATCAGGTTTAGAAAACTAGCAGTTGGTGGGGAAAGCATTAAAGGGATGTAGGGACTGTAGAGATGATTGAAAGCTTACATTATTTTATTTTTTTTATTTCTGTATCAGTTTATCCCTTTCAAAACTTCACCTCCGAAGTAGATTTCTTCTATTAAAAAAAACCCAAATCAAACCAAAACCATAACAGATCCACAAAACCATAGCAACAAAACAAATAAGCAAACAAAACCTTCCAAACCCCCAACATAATTTAAAATACAGTTTGTGTTTTCAACAGGACTTTTCACTACATCTTGGATTTTAGGTAGTGCTTCTATTCCCCAAAGACCACTGTATTGTTAAATTGGAAAAATACATCAATGTACTTCCAATTGCATGGTACTAGAACTATGTGATCACTGTCCTTAGGAAACTGAAGCCAAGGGGAATTATTTTCCTACATTTTTCTATGCTCTGTGGGCTGACTGTAGTTAGGGTCTGATGAAAGAACATGGGGTTTCACTGTTACTGGTGGCTGCTGATTAGATGGAAATTAAATGCTAAGCTGGCAGGGTCTTCAGTACCATTTCGTCTTTGCATCCTGATTTGATGTTCTAGTTCCCTGTTTAGGTCCCTGCTCATGAAATGTAGTCTTATATTCTGGGATTTTCTTTCTGTGCCTAGCATACAACTGTGTGTTTACGTTCTGTTACTTTTACACAGAGACCTGCTTAAGGAGTATTGCATAAAATGGAGATGCCAAAGAATTATACTTACTTCTGAGATCTTGAAGTTGAGCTTGATCTGAGTAGAATTAAAAGGCAATATTGGGAAAACATGAAGAGTAGACATTTCAATAAATAGAGATGGAAACGGTAGTCTGGTGGTTAGATATTGGGATTTGGGATACACAGACTCAAGCTCTTTCTCAGCTTCAAAGGTTTTTGGTGTAGATGTTAGTGCCTCTGGCAAAGAGCCACTACTTGAACTTTAGTTTCTCGTGGGCCACACCAGAATTTCAACACTCCTGCAAGTTTACGAATCTCTCCAATACCATTGTAGGACTGCCATGAGATCAAATGGCTTTTAATTAGTTTTCATGAGCATGATATGAAGTAAATTTTGCTTCCATAAAATATATGACTTAACAGGACTGTTGATACGAGTTTTGACTTAGTCTTATGTGAAAATCATAAGTTTAAAAGCAGAGAGATAGTCTTGACACTTTGAGAATAAGCTCTTTTGCCAGCTTCTTCTTCTTGAGTCAGCTGCACTCATCTTTGCTTTAATTCCTTTTTCCCTAAATGAAACAGCCCTTTTTCAGTCTCATTTTGAAAGACACGAATAGTGAGTCCAGCAAATGAGGTATATAAATGTGTGAATTGGATAAAAAATGTCAACACACAGTTGGTCTTTTTTGCATTTGCAATTGTCCTTGCCGAGGGAGTAAGTCACATTCAGCACTGGATTCAATGTTGTATCATAGTGTGTCCCTGTAGCAGTATCCCAGTGAGGCAGACAGAGTTTCAGAGTAAGAAGTACAGAAGCAAATGTATATATGTATATATATTTACTTCTATTTATTTATATGTATGTTTATATATATTTATGAGTGGCTTCGTGGTGCGTTCCTTTGTGTAAAGATAACATTTTGAAACAGTGTAATTTAAGGCAAGTAAACTAACTGCTAGGGAAAGACTTTCTTCTAGGGCAAGAGTTTTCAGCAAAAGGGAACATAGCAAGGAAGGATGCCTCAGTGGCTAGAATGCAGGCATGAGTCTTGGAGACTGAAGATCATTCTGCTTCTTTCTCTAAGAGAGACTTCTTAATTTACTGTTCTTTCCTCACTGCCTCTGCTGTTTGAAGGTTAGCTGAAAGGCCTGTGAAGAGCTCAGATGGTTAGCTATAGAAAGTCATGGTGACACTTTGAGGATCAAGATTCTGATGTCTTAGCACCAATGTTCTGGTGGAGTTCAGAATGTTGTGTAACAAATTGCCCAAGGTTCAGTTGTGGGCATTTTGGGCAAAAGTTATCCGCTAGCTTTTATACAAGGGAATGGTGCCACCTATCACTGCCTACATACAGAAGTAACTTGAAATTGGGCTATAATGTCATACATCCTTGGACAAGTCTGGGAATTCCAAGGCACATGGCCTTGTCTGGTAAGCAGGATCATGCAGTCCCCCCAGTCTCTCAGAATCAGTAGTAGGTGCTAAAGTGAAAATTCCCCTACGCAGTTCTAAATTCCAACAAACCTGTAAATGCTGCATTGCATTCAGTCCTGTACCAGACCAAGGTATACGGTGCTGCCTTACCTTGAACTTCACTTCAAAACAGTAAAGCAAAAATGAGGTTCTCTGAAAGTAGATCTGTCACTAAAAGAAAGACTAGGTAATAGTTGGGAGGGCTGGTTTTTATGCTTTTGTGTGGGGAAATTCATTTCCACTGTCTCTACAAGACTGATGCGCCTCCTACAACAAATTACTTTTTAAATGGAGCTATCATGCCAGCACCTTTATTGCCAGGGATGCCTGTGACTCCACCTGATATGCCTATTCAATATCTGTGGTTTTTATTTCCTGTTGAGCAAAGGAGGCGTGCTTCATATTAGCCATGCTGATAAATTGTCTGGAGGACATTGGAATAATATGAAATTTAAAGCACAGTTAGGTGATGCACTGTCTTTAGGGTTTCCCAAGTATTGATTGCATCTGTCACTCATTGTGTGACCCTAGAAGTAGTTTTGCTGAATACATTTGTCATTTAATTGTTACTTTAAAAAAGAAAACCTAACAGTCACTTAACTTCAATGGAATAATTCTTGTGTGCAGCTTAACTCAACTAGAGATTGCCTGTACAGCTCAGCTTTCTCATTTAGAATATATATAAAGGCATCAGCCATTTTCTTCAGTGAGGTTTTTGTCAGACGTGATTTTGATTTATAATAATGACTGAATATTACAGAAGAAGCAAGAGGGTTATTTTCCCATTGTTGACCTACTGCACAGTCACGCATGCTGTGATATGTTGCATCATCCAGTCCCTACCATAAGTATGTGCACAGTTGTGTATATATTTTGAAACAGAGGTGTGGGTTATAGTTTGCTTGTGGCTGACTGAAGATCCTTTGATAGAAAGATGATCTGTTAATGTGCTGGTGAGTTTACTATTATCTAGCAGAGCATTACCCTTAGCATTACCCTCTTTTGTCCAGCACATAATAAAGATGTTCAGCTGTTTAGGAAAGAGTATCTTATTTGTATTTCAAAAAAGATTATTATTTTTTCTTTTTAAAGCTCAAAAATAATTTTTTTGCTCCCTTTTATCTCACTAAATTACAGTGATTTTGCTTATTGAATATAAAACTACCTGCTTTTGTGCCTTATCTACTTTTGCGTATTTTCAGTCCTTATAGTTATACAGATTGAGACTTCTATACACCTTGAGCTTGGATTTCAGTAACTTTTATGTATTGATTTACAGCAGTGAAGGTCTTTATTTTTGTCAGCTAGTCCTTTTGTAAGATATTTTTTGGAAAACTGAAAAGTTTTATTCAGTGTTAGCCTGTTGTGAAAGAAAGAGAACAGCATAACTGGAATTAACTGGGTTCAGGAGAACATTTTCATTGCTACTTTTGGTTTACTCTGACTGCTCAGAGATCAGAAGTTCAACAACAGATCTTTGATTAGGTGTTCTACACTTGATAAATATTTCCAATCCATCTATTTCTATTACAGAAAACTTTATCGGCCCTGGAATAGTAAGATCCCTTGCAAATCTTGTTCTTCCCCTTGGTCAAATATCTAAGAATACTCACAAGCTTTTAAAGACTAAATTACATAATAAAAAGAATAAGAATTTTTAAGTGCTCTGAAACTCAATCTTATTGAACTTGTTCAAAGCCATGTGGGAGACTTTTAGGTGTTAAACCACTGCATTTGTGGTATTTCTATAGGGAAAGAAAGGAGCTATGTCTAATTTAGTAGAAAGAACTGAGAACACTTGAATGTAGCCTTGTTCTAGAAGGTAAGGTTAAATTAAACCTTTAGAGCTGAACTAATAAAGTAAATACATGCCTTAGCTGATTTATATAGCCACCTGTGGCCATTAAGATATACGAACTCTCCAGGCATTGGAGAGGATGGTGCTACTCAGTGGAACTGCCTCTTTTTGGTTTGGTCTGTATCTCCCCAAAACTAGAATGAATTGAATATGGTAAATACCAATTAAAATGGCTTCTTGATGCAGTTAATTTCTTGGCTAAGACAAGATACCTTGCCCATCTCTAGCTGAAATGTTTGGGAATGAACTTGGTGCTATTTATGGAGCAGAACTGTAACCAGACAGATTATTTTCTGACTCACCCAAAACCATTTGAACAGCAAGGTTCACTTCCTGCTGAGTGAATGTGGGGTGAATCTGGCAGCTCTTGAAGAAAGTCTGTGTATTCAACATGCAAGAAAAAAGTGTGCCATTAAGCAGTTGCTATGCTGGTGACTGTTTCAGCAGTTGTAATTTAATGAAACGGAGTGTCTCTGTGCATATGCACATGGTGTAGAAATGCATAATTTGTGTGTATAGTTTGATACAGAGGTGTGGGTTGTAGCTTGCCTGTGGCTGACTGAAGATCCTGTGGATGAAAGATGATCTGATAATGTGCTGGTAAGTTTATTATTATCCAGCAGAACAGCTATTATCCGTTTTGTCAACAGATTACAGTGCTTGGTTTATGGCTCCTTTTTTGTGTTCTCATGGCTTGTCAGATTGCTTCCAACGGGGTATCAATGTTTCAAATCTACAATACCTGCAGAAGGCACTGCAAGCATATAAAATTAATCTTTCTTTATGCAGCCATTTTTCCTTGACTGCAAAACCTCAGTGCTTTCTTGGTGGGAGGCATTAATGCGTCTCTGCATTTGTTTTTCAAGGAACTCACAGTTTTTACTGAAAAGCTGCATTGAGCATCAGTCTGATTTATAGAACTTGCTGTGTTGGATGACCCAATCTGCTGCACTTGTTACCCAGCAAACTGAAATGAATTCAGCACTTTCTAGCAATTAATTCAGTAAGCTGCATTACTGTAGGTTCACTGGTATTTCATGTATGTTGAAATTTGACAACATTTGGCAGAAAAGAGCTTTGTTTCTTGCTTGTACTCTGCTTCTGCACCGTGGGCATTGATAATACATACTGCAGTTACCTGATTCAGTGATTCAAAGAGTAAGGGGTATTGCTCCCCATGCTAGTTACTGCAGTATGCCCCTCTGCATGCAGTAATGTAGACTGGTTTTACAAAGGCCTGGCATTTGACTAATGGTGCACGAGTAAGAGAAAGTTCCCAGATTTTAAATATGGTTTTTTGTTTTTTTTTTTAGTTTCCACATACAGACACAGACTCAGGGTATTTAAGCTGGTAAGATGCCCAGGCAGGACAGTTTCTTCCTACAGACAGAATACTTCAACCTCAAAGGAAAACCACTGTGATAAATAAGCTTCTCAGATTCTATGATTCTATGATTCTATAATGTGCATTTTTGAAAGACTGTTAAAATTACTGCTAACTGCTGTTCCAGCCTGGTTTTACAGGCTGGATACAGATCACTTGTGTTACAACATTTGTGGATCATAACTGAAGTGAGTTACTGCTTTGCTCCTCTGGATTTAAAATTGGCTGAGATGGCAGAGAGCAAGCAGGCTTAGTGATGGGAGCATGAGGACAGACGACTACGCGTTAGGAGTGGCAATGCTTACATTTCATGTGAGTAATTCTGTTTATGCTGTAAAATCACTTATCGAGGCGCATGAGATTTTTTTCTTTGGAGATATTTGAGCTCAAGGTTTTTCACTGGTTATCATTGGAAACACACATCAGCTATGGCTGCTAGAAATTTTTGTAGAAACTGAAAATTGAAGCAGATGTTATTGTATAGTCCCACTGGAGAGTGCTTTTGTGCTAGTGTGTCTACCTAACTCAGAGGATGGTAGAATATATAGACAGCTCTGAATATAATAGGAATAATGGTAAATTAGATGGCTGTGAAAACCTCTTTTATAGAAGTGATTTTTTTATAATTAATTATTTTTATAGTTATACTATCCACTTGTTTAGGAACTCTAGCTGGGCACCAGGATCTCTGTGGGTGGTAGCTGCTAAATAATATTGAGTCTTCTCTTAAGTGCTCACAAAAAAATGGATCCTTGCTCCATATAGGGTAATATCTATAATATAATCTAATATAATCTATGTGATATATATCTATGTATTTGAAGAAAATTAGAGCTGAATGCAGTCTAATAGAAACACACCCCCAATCCCCAGATATGCCTTGTTTAAGTTAATTTCTGTTGATTTACTTAAGCAGGGAGAAGAAAGAGAGCCAAGGAGGAAGTTTTCAAAACTTAAGTACTCACTCACATAACAATAAAGTTAAGGATTTTATTTTGAAAACAGGCTCCAGTTTTGCAAAATAGACTCTATAGTTCAAGAAACATCTAAAGTAAACCTGCCTCTGCAGCCTTTGATGCTTTCTTATGATCTGCAATGCATTTGTGAAACTCTCTCCAGTTGGAACCTTGCCTCATTTAGATGGACTGGCAAGTGATGGAGGCAGCTGTTCATGTTTATTTTTATCCTTGTCCTTAAACAAATGGACTTTCTCATTCTCAATATGCTTGTTTCACAGCCTGTGGTCCATTTGTCTACTGATGGTCCAAGCTACTCTCAAATCTCAAATTTGAATTGTGTTCATTAACTTTACTGGATTTATTCCAGGTTGACATGGCTGTTACAGTTAGAGTTGTGCTCAAAAGAAGGCACAGATGCTGAATAAGACAAAGAAGCTTGTGATTCATACAGTTGGCTGGGCTGTGTTAATCTCCCTGAACATCAGTTCATTTTGACAGACACCAAGTAATTATTTCACACCATGGAATAATAGTTCTTAAAATCCTTTTAATATTGTCAAATAACAATTCTGGGCAGTCTGCTTTCCATGTATTTGTTAGAAGGTGCTTGGTCAGTATGATGGCTGTGGGCTGGAATTCGGCAAGCTAAATTGTGTAGGTGAAGAAGTTGCTCTTTATGCCCTTGAATTTGCAGCTGACTTTTGCTTCTAGATCCTTGTACCACTTAGTCAATGAGATGAATTTCGTATAGGTGTTGCTTAAACAGGCTTTTCTTGAAATTTCTTGGACATTGGGAGCTCAAATGTCAGTTCAAAACCAGAAGAACTCTTTTATTCCTCCTCCTAATATGTTTAAATTTTTCTGCTCTATTTGCCTGATGGTGCTGGCACTGTATAGAAAGCATATATATATATATATGCATTCATGAGATTTTGTGATTGCCCAGTACTGGATTCTGTTGTTTAAAAACTCCTCAGTTGAGCTGGAAAGGATCTGAGGCAACTGCAAACACATCTGCTCACCTTCATCACCTATAAATTCCGTTTTAACAAACAAAAAATAGTTCTGCCTACTAGAATAGAAGTACATCACTTTGCCTTCACAAAGTAATTTTTGATACTGCCATTATGACAAATAGGTGAGGCATTTTCAAAGTAACTATAAAATTGGCTAAAGTAAAGCTCTTTAGCCTACTGGAAGATGTGTTTCCTTTCCAGGTGTCCCTGAAAATCTTATTTATACTTTGTGTTTCTGGATTCAAGATATATGGCATTATTTAAATATACTTGGTGTATACATGTTGGTTAAAGTCAAGACAGTTTTGGGTCTTTCTGGAATATAGGATGGCAGCTATCCCAGGTGAAATAGCTGTTTGGCTGCCATCTTATAGCTTTGCAGCTTGATGAGAGAACATGTCAGTAAGTTTGCAGGGTAGAAAAGAAACCAGTGACTAATTGCAAAGGACCATCATTAGTTGTTATGGTTTGAATATGTTGATCAGAGATAAGGTAATGACTATACCTAAAGAAGAAAAAAGAGCATTGCTATTGAGGTTGAAATAAGTTGCCTTATTTTTCCACATCTCCTGTGAAGAACACAAGCTATTAGCTCCAGGAGAGGCAAGCAGATAGTTCTGTGAGGAGAGTTCTTTTCCTGCAGGAAAATGGAAAACATTTTGGAGTAAATAATAGCTAGCATGCATATCTCAGAGTAAAGAGACAAGGCTTTTTATAAGTAAAAGGCACTTATACTGAGAAAGGCAAAGTAGAACCTCAGAAAACAAGCCAACAAAAGCCATAAGCTTTGATTGCTGTCATGTCATCATGCCATTCCAATGACTGCCTATTATCATGGCCCAGAGAGCACTGGGAGCATTAATTGCTCTCAATTGGTTGAGAGCTTTAATTGCCCTGATGAGTCGTATCAGGGACCTTTGTCTGTAGCAAGGAGCTCTGGTCAGAGCTCAGGCCAGATGGATAGACCTGTGTCTAGCAGTCCTAACCTGCTGCTTGAACATACCAGTCTGGATCCCGGATGAACGTT
>JBCJKH010025661.1:0-13122 GCA_039877255.1 Loriculus beryllinus
GTGTCGTTGCCCATGGCAAGGTGGGTGGAACTAGATGATCTTAAGGTCCTTTCCAAACCTAACTATTCTATAATTCTATAATTAGCCTGAGCTGTTTTAAACAAATGAAAAAATCATTAACCATAATCTTTTGGATCTTTGTGCCCAGGGCAGCTACTTCTGGAAGGAGGAAGACCTTCCAGAAGGAGAAGAGAAACTGTAGAGATCTGAGTAGGAAAATACTGTTAGATTAATGACTGGCATTGTCAGAACTGAGATACGGGGATGGCTCCAGAGGCTTCATAGGCTCACCTCTACTAGTGGGTGTTGCTATGGGTACCAGCTCAGAGGTGTCATATTGAAAAAAAAAAAAGGAGAGGGACAGGGAGAGACTGATGAACAGCGAAAGGAAACAGATATATATGCCGTAAGAATATGAAGAGACACTCTCTGAACAAAACAAAAATGCTTTGCATTGTGTTACAGTATAGTATGAAAAAAGAAAATGGAACAAAGCTTGTTAGATTTAAAAAACAACACAACAGAACTCTAAAGGAAATAGCATGACTTAATTTATATATATTTGATTTAAAATATTTATTTATTGGTAAAGTCCAGATAATGGTAGAAAAGATGTTCATTAGTCAGAGCATTATATGACAACAGAAAAGGATTATTTGTAGCATGCAATCACTATTCACGAATTTGATATTTTTTGAGGCTATATGCAGTCTAGAACAAGATAAATTTAGTAAATGATTATTATTCAACATCACCATTAGGCCCTGATTCAGCAAGTTATATCAACATATCTAACTTTCCCAAGCATAAGCACTGGTCCTTTAAGTTAGTTGCAGTGCTTAAAGTCTTCAGATGTAATGTAACTCTAGGAGTTTGCCTGTTTGTCATGCATTAAGAAATTTTGTAATGTTCAGCTGATAAAAGCAAACAGTTTAAAATAATGTTTGCATTTTATATTTTATATACTATTTTTATGTATTTCTCAAATATGATTAAATTTAACCTCATTCTTTAAAAATAAACTGATCTTCCAATTTTATATTATAAAGCTGCATTAGATGTAATGTGCTATGAATAGATTTTGAAAACCTCCCATTTTTAAAAATCCTAAATAGATAATGTGCTATGTTACATTTTTCAGAAAATACAACCTTAATTTTACCTTTGAAACCCGCGACAATCTTTCAGTTCAACCATGTAAAAAGAGGGAAATAGAAGCCAGAAAAAACTTATGTGGGAAGAAAGCATGCATGAGGTACAGCTGTATACCATCAGCTGCTTTCCTCTTTCTTTGGGTGTATCCCAATGGATGATTGATATCTCAGATAATCAGGTGTTTACCTTAAAGTTTACACTATGCCACTAAGTACAAACACATTTTAGCTCAATTTTGTAATTGTTTGGAGTGGGAAGTTTCCCAGTTTGTTGGAGACGCTAAATGTTTATCTGGTATTTTCCCAACAGGGAGTTCCCTTATATTAATGTAAACCAGCATAAGCCACAGAACAATACCTTTACAAATGTGTGTCTGATATGATAAATAGTAACATCATCAAGTTAGACAGATTCAAATGAAATAGAGGTTTGAAAGGTCATTTGGCACCATGGGTGCCAACAGTTCATTTTCAGTATACTTGCTCAAGTTCTGCACAGATTGATGGTGGTTAAAACTTTGAGTGCTTTTTGGTGATATCTCAAATAGTTTGCTGTATTTCAGCTTCTAGTAAGCGTAATATGAAATCTCTGCTCTTCAAATTCAAACTCTTGGCTACAGTAAAATCAAATACAATGTTCACTAACACTAATCTGCTCTTCTTTCTGAAGTAGTGTTTCTTGCTAAATAAAAATAACAAAGTATATAAAAAAAAGTTTATGCAAATACCAATAAATTCTTTTCAGACTTACATGGAAATTTTCCTTCTGATGTCTGTGCTGTTGTATTTTAGAAATCAAAAGGTGATTTCTGTCTCCAGGGCTTTCAGATTTACTTTTCATGAAAATTAAAATCCCATTCTCAAAATAAAGCATACACACTACACAGAAACAAATAATGGGAAAGAAAGAAAGAAATGAGTTTTAGCTTCCAAGCAGACCTACATATTTATGGAAAAAACTTGATTTTTTTAGTTGCTTCTTCCTTATTCATAAATATTGCATAAAAACCTTTTATATCATAAATAAATATAAAATTTGTTCATAACTGTCTAATTTCAATTACTACACAAATTAATGTGTTAACTATTTTCTATGGATTATGCCAAGCTATACTCTATGAAAAAAATTGTAGGCATGTAAGTGGATTATGCAGCACGTACAGGTGACAGCTTTCTGTGACAGATTGTTTGGTAGTTGAAAGAATGAAGCAATTGCTGAAAAAAAAAAAATCAAAAAAAAAAAGTAGATTGTAGCTGCTTGGAAAGCGAGTTTTATTCAAAGATTGGGTCATCTGTATCCTAAATATTTTATCAGAGAATCAAAATGTTTGCACTGTTTTCTTTTTTTTAAATAACAGCATTTGCCCATGCTTGAGCAAAATCACTTTGATATACAGCCCAAATTAGTCCTTCCCTGAAAAACAATCCGCACCTCTATGATCACATGGCGTTTTCAACAATCACAGTAAAATGAGGGTGATAACAGAAATCCCTGCGGCTACTGCATCTTTTCCTTCTCCTCTCTCCTCAATGCAGAGACCATATGACGGCACACACAGAACCACAAATTACTGTGTTGCACAGTTCCTACTTAATAATGACATCCCATAAGTTAGCAAAAATCTGCCAACATCTGCAAGCTTCTCTCCACTGTTGTGAGCCAAAGTTAAAAATCATGTGTGACAGTGCTGTGGAAAATACAATTGATTCCATTCTGATTGTGTCAGTTCCAAACACAGACAATATTGATGATGCTGTACAGTAATCTTATTGGGCTTGGACCCAACTGAACATTGGTCTTTGTCAACTCATTATTCCTCTATCAGAGGAATCTCAGTAGATTGATCTTGCCAGAAGCTCTTGATGTGTCTCACAAATCACTGTTATGCTGTTGGCAGGCAGATTCGAGTGCTGCACGGTAATTGCTGGTTTTTTCCTTTCCCCAGAAGGCAGTGACTACATATTGCAAGTCACTGTCATATGAGAGAATATAACCATCCTAACAAGATAATGTAGTTAACTGTACAGTACCTGATTGCTCCAAAAGATGTGGTCATATTATATATGTTACCAAAGGAGCAAAATTATTCCAGAAAGTACTCTTTTTTTTCTTGCCACTCCTTAAATAATTAACCTAACTTATTAGTTTGTCAGTGTGAGAACATATTTGGATAAATTTTATTATTTTAATCTTAAACCCCAACACAGGAAGATATCGACTGGTGTCTTCCCTTTTGTATATATAGAAACAAACCACATGTGAGAGTTTGCCTGATCAACACCCCACTGCAAAACTCAGACACAGACATTTCAGTATATGATGAGAAGTGATTACAACTTGGAATTTTCTTTTGCATTTTTAGCCAGAGGAAAGAAACTTGTTGGCTCCTAAAGTCTTCATTTGTCCCTCAGAAAGATCCAGGCAGATTAAATATAGTCTTTGGCCTGGGTAAATGCTTTCAAGATACTATCAGCATATCCTCTGGCTAGTCTTAGAAGAATACAATGACAAAACCAAATCAAAACACTTGATGCACTGAGTCAGATGATCTAGATAATAGCAAGAGTCTGTACTGGAGCCTCTCCAGGAAAGCTTATGCTGACTGACATAGCCACTGGCAGCCAGCTTCATTCCTACAGTGCAAATGGGGAGAATAACAATACTTGAACAGAAAAATTTAAACAGCCAGCTCTGGCTTCTTTCTCACTCCATGGATGACAGTTTTTCTGGGCAGGAACAGGAACTGGGTTGTAGACAGAAGAAAATATGTCTGAAAGGAACTGTGATTCCTAATTAGGGAGAATGGCTACAGAATTGAATAAAGAAGACTTGAAGGGTTTGCATCCTACATTATCTTGCCTAACACAAAGAAATTCAGTAAGGCTAGTGGAGATCAAGTGTTAGTAAAACCCTTAAAAAATCAGATAACATTTCATCTTTAAATAATTTGAAAAAGATCTCAAACCCTATTAAAATACTCAAATACGTGCAAGAAAACTGAAAAACAGTTATATAAGGGCCAAGATGGTAGTATAAATGACACAACTGGTAAAAGCACTTGAAGTAATGGGAACTATAAAAGGATGCAAAGTTACAGTGACTGTTTTATATGACAGAACCAATGCTACCTATGTAAGTGTCAGGGAAATTTTAAGGAAAGCATGAGATGATTCTCTATATACAAAGGAAGCATAACAATATTCTAAGTTGCTGGTACAAAAATAAAGAAGAAAAAACAACAACATGGCCTATTACTCGCTAGCAAGATGATGGCAAATAACTTGAAAAGCTAGTGAGAATTTATGTCATAAAGTTTCAGACCAGTAGGCCAATTCACTTGAAAAAAACCCCTTTAATTGTTCAAAGGAATTTGCCTATAAATATGAAAGTTTTCTATTAGTTTTCCTCGGAGGCTTAGTGATTTGCCTTGATGGAATGTGATTTTTAATTTAAAATAGAAGGAAATTGTCAAAACACTTTTAAAAATAAAATTTGTATTAAAATAGAAGCAACAAAATAAAATAAACCAAAATGTTTAAAAATCAAATTAAGTCTTTGAATAAAAACCATGACCACATGACATCTAGTGGCTGCATACATTAGATGTTTGTGAGTGGGTGGCTCCTGACAGAAATCGGGAGTCCACATAGCTTGAATAAGCATCATGAGCAAATTTAATGTTGAATCTTTCTTCCAACCCACGTTGTGGCTAAAGTATTGATGTGAGAAATTTTAAATGTGCGAGAGCCAGCAACAGCAAAATGCCAAAGATAACCATGGAGTATCATTTTCAACTTAAAGGTAAGAAAAATATTGCCATTCCTAACTTTAGATATCTATCACATCACAGAACAGGCTGTGTAGTGTGTTCTTCTGTAATGCACTAGAAAAGTTAAGACCCATAGAATAGAACAGGTGTCAAGGTTTTATGGCAACTTACATGCATGTTTTCTTGTGCTATGGTACTGTTGGTATGATTTTACTTGTAACTTCAAGTAGATCTCAACAGTATCACGAATATAATTTTGAGAGAGAGAGACTGCCTCAACATGTGTATACAGAAGGCCCGTTAAAGTACTCACAGAAGGGAAAAAATAGATTGCAACTCCTCAACCTTTATCCTCTAACAGGTGAGCTAAAAGAATGATAGCTACTAGCCTTATTAAAGTTCATGTACTTTGTAAAGGGCAACAATTAGAAAGTGGCTACACTGCAGACATCCCACTTGTCTGATTTAATTTAGACAATGACAAAACACTAATGGCTGTGTGACTGCTCACTCTGAATGATCAGGTGAAGACTCAAAGATAGGATAGTAACGGGAACATTACTAGGCACTATCAAATCTCCTTTACAGACATGCATCCAGTGGTATGTACTTTCTGATTCTAAGTACATGTGCCAAATAATAATCATATAATAGCTAGTTAGTACACTGGTATTTGATCACTAGAGAGATTGATCAGGTATTTTGATCATTTGTCTCTTGCCTTGGTCAGCCTTTTTTTTTTTTTTCCCCTAAAATTATGGACTGCGTGTCACAGAACTTGATGATTGATGATTTTGTTATATTCTCTTGGGGGAAGAGAGAGGAAGCAAACCAAATCAAACAAAAAACAACACCCAAGCAAATTGGAAAACAGGGACCTGCTCTATGTCTGTAAGCAGCCTCTGCTGTGTATCTCTTAATATCACTCTTGTTCTCTGGGCATACAGTAAATAAAGACATGCCAATTTCTAAGGTCAGATTAGCAGTATGTTTTATTTTAAATTTTTTAACTCCTAATAGTTGTATTTAATGATGAAATCCAATTAGAATCCTACATAATGCAAGAATAGAAACAAGATAACGGCATAGATTCTTTGGTTTCTTAAACAATGCCTGAGTATCTTAGCTCTATCCAGGAGTAATAGGCAACCACAAGCACAGTTATGTTTAGACAGGCAGTGGTTAAATTAACTAACATCTTGAGAATGCTACCTTATTTAGTGAATAGGCATGGTTTTCAGCACATCATTTTCTGCTATGGAAATAGATCAAGTACTTTGCTTTACATTATCATCCATCAACAGCTCTGTAAAATTCTAAGGGATTAAATTTTTAGAGCTGCTGAAAATCAATAGCTTCATTTGTAAGTAGAAAAGCTCTGGATTTCTGAATATCAGGACCCTGTCTGCATTTGGCAATTCTGACTTATGTATAGCTCAGAGGCAGGAGTTGCTGTGCTTCCACCTTACATTTGTTGGATTCCACCTTTCTCAGGAAAAAGCTGACCATCATCTCTCACTCTTCATTCATACAGAAGTATTCACATTCTCTGTGTTCCTGTCTCATGATTTTGTAATGGGTCTCATACTAGCTCATACTAACTGAAACCATTAGCTCATTGAGTCAGGAGAATATCAGAGAAAACCAACATTTGTCTTTGTTTAAGTAAGCTTCCAATTCCTATTACTACAAAGCGAATATGAGAATATAATCAAAGTTACCCTAAATGTTTGAAAATTAGATAGCAAATAAAAAGACCTAAGAGATGCTATATTTGAAAGGGTTTTTTTAAAGCTAATCTCATGATGGGGACTTAAACTCTGGTAATTTGGAGTTAATTACATTTCAGACTGACCTTTAAATTTATACTTTCAAAAGAAATAATCTCACCATGAAAGATTTTTTTTTCCTTAAACTAGTACAAGATAACAAACAATATATTGATGAAATAAAAATGTAGGTAGGTGAAAATCAGATTCACATTATTTGATGAGAAAATACGATTCTTCAATGCAAAATGCTCTTAACATCAGTAAAACCTTTTTTTGTAAATTCTTGTATTATTGGTTTATCCAGCTGTGTCCCTGGCTGCAAGCATGTAGTATTAAAGGTGAGGCTGAAAACTGGCGATGTCAAGTTTCACAGTGAAAACTGGTTTATCTTTTACTAATAATCTTCGCAATGTGCAGTGACCTGCCCTTGGAGCAGTGGTTTAACAACCTTTGCCCAAGCACTCTGTGGCTTTTCTTATATCTTTAGTAGTTTACTTGATGGACTATGAAGAACTGCCAGATGACAGTTCTATTTCATTTTTGTCACTGCATGGGTCTCCATTTTTCTTGCAGTCTTTTTCTCAAGGGCACAATTCTGTAAGTCATTGTGGCAATGTTCAAGATGGGTATTGCTCTTTCAGCTATTGTATCTTGATACAGAATGTGCAAGTCTCAGAATGTTGATTTTACAGGCCTTCAGTAAAATAAAATCATGGGCAATTTTATATATTCTCATGACCTTGCCACTCAAGATAAACTGAAATTATGGAATGTAGATATTACATTAGGAAATTAGTTGAAAATGTAGTATAAACCAGTCTGTGTTTATTAATGAATCATCTAGCTAATTGGATCCCTTATATGCTAAAAAAATGAGCTTACTTATTAGAAATATCTAGGCCTCAACTGACAGAACATACAGGGGAACAAATAAAAAGAGCTGAAAGTATGAAAGGAGGAAACCACCGACTAGTCATTCTTATCCAGTTTTTCAAAGAAAATCCATTTTATAGATTTCTCTGCATGACATATTACATCCACAAAAATCTACTTTTATGCTGATAGAATAGCTTTGTATATGTAAATTGAGCAATTTAATTAAGGTAGGTGTGCCTGTTCATATAAGTGTGTTTTTGTTTATTTAAGTGAATCAGTGAATTTTGGTCTTCCAAATGGCTACAGGTGTGGGAACATATTTTGGTACTCTTTGTTGCACGCCTATTTCCATTTTAACTTTTAGTTTATGACTTTTTACATGGAGTCTTGAGCCTTGATAGCTAACTTCATGTCAACAGATTTTATAACCTCTTGGGTTGCAGTAAAACACAGTTTTCTAAGAACAGAGGCAGAAAAAAAAACATATTTAACAAAAGCAGTGTGATTCATAGTATGTCTGTTGATATTCTATAAAACTGAAAAAAAAAAAAGTTTATTCTAGGATTAATTCCTAGTGATTATACCTGTGTCAGCTCCATGCTGTTAGTTGGCCCAAACTCTTATTTTAAATTCAGTACTGGTGGTCCTCTTCCCTCATGATTTGTGTTTGGTAGCAACAATTTAACCCCTGCTCCCTAGTCCACACTGGAGTATCAGTGGAAGAAAACCAAGTCCTTCATCATACATGTAGAACAGGAAGAACAGCAAGGAACACAGACCTTGGGACTGACATATTACAGTTTTCTCTTTGTGTCACATACAAAGTACAATTTTTTCATGCTGTTCACAAGCTCAAATCTTTTGATTTTAGACTATAAGGACAATAAAATTATTCTTTTAATATGCCAGTGTGTAGGTTTTTTTGTTGTGGGTTTTTTTTGTTTTTTTTTTTTTTAATAGACTTGATGCAAAACTAACTAAGAAATCTGTGGATGTACTATAAATGCAGATTTGTACTTTTCTGGCCAGCACACTCATTTTGCTCACCTGAATATTTTACTTCTGCTCTGCTAACTGCTATTATATCAGAGATAGCTTCTTCTCTTAGTGTGAATGTCATCCTATCCTCCAACTTATGGCACTGTCATGGCTTTCCAGCTATCCTTTAATCTGCCTACTCACACTGAAGACATCCTGGAAAGTTATACAGATGTGCTACACTTAGAGGAGAAATTATAGTCTATGACTTATTATATCCATTATGTATTTTTCAGAACTTTTCCTATTACAGTTTATTGTTCCCCAGTGAATATATTCTGATTCCCATTGATTATATATGTATAGCCTTTAAACTTTATTGAATGATTTATTTATGCTTTGGTTTCAGTTAGATATTTTATGAAGTCTTTATATATATGTCATATATATATATGTCTTTATACATATAGAAAACTGTCAGTCATCTGGGGCAGAAAAGTCTGGCTGAAACCATCTCTAGGCCAGCCTTTGAATTTAGAGGCAAACATTATAAATCTTCAAGCTTATTTTTTAACATAGACACTCCTGCATCAAATGGGAATTTCTGGTAGATTAAAGACAAACTATAGCTGTTGTCTTCTGTGTCACAATAAAAAAAAAAAAAACCTTAAAAATAAATAATAAATAGTGTGCTGCACTTCTATTTGAATTAGTTTTGAAATAAATGTGGCTAAGAGCTTTGTGAGCCTACAGTGCCAAATCTATCTCAGCTTCTAACTTTCTTAAGGCTTCAGAATACCCTGGGCTTTAAGGTTTATTTCTGTGGGAAGAGTGAACAATAAGTACTTGAGCATACTGCTCAAAAACCCCCTGCAAGAAGAAATAAAAACATCCTTCTTGTTCTATAAATCACCCTGATGTCAAAACAGTGAGTCAGGAGTTGGGAAGGAGTCCTTTAGCCACAAGGAATTTCACCTCCAGTGAGTGTATCAAGGTCTAAGAAAATTAAGAATTGGCATCAAATCCTGTGGAAAGATGAAAGTGGCAAGTCAGGACTGAATGTGTTACAATACAACCACACTGCAAGGAGAAACATCTCAGAGCTGGGCAAACCTCCCGCTATGACTTTGTTCGTTTGTTGACAAGATAGTTTATTCCCAGTCTCAGAGTGGGACTGCTCAAGCAAGAACAAGTGCTCTACAAGTCTCTTGTGCACCAATTTATGAATTATGTTAGCTCTGAAAAGATGCCTTTGATTTCACTGGAAGTCATTCGCTGAAAGTTTCCACACTACATAATAGTTTCAGGATCTTACACTTCAACTACAAAGTTTAATTTCTGACAATATTGCTCCTGTTAATTTTCAGAGAAAATGGAAATGAAATAATCACAGCAGCTTTACAGTGTTGTTTGCTTTTGGCCCATGTACCACAGCAAGAATTGTGGAATTCTCGGGTGTTTTGTCTTGCTTTGACATTACAAATTTTTTCAGGATCTTTTCAGTAATTTACAACTGTAAATCATGCAAAATTATACTCACTGAAGATTGATACGTAAATCTTTGAGTTCTTGAAATATATTTCGTTTGTTTGTAAGTAGTATGAACTTAATTGCATGTAACTGAGAAAGTCACAGTTGTTTGATGACACTGTCTAGTTTGTAGCCATCTTATGATTAGTTCTAAAAGAAACTTAATTTGAACATAGCTTTCTCTGTGTAGGTTTGCAACTAGAAATACTAGCTTACTTCAGATTTCTGTCATTTTTGTCTTTGCTGAGCTCCTCTGTTCCACCAAGTGAATTAGACATCACCATTTGTTTTCTCCAAACTCTGCGGAATAACATTAAAATCTAGCCGTAGGATATTACGCAAGATAAATAGCTTAAACACTGGCACAGAGAAATCAGTCAAATCAAGATTAAAAATGTCCAGTTCACATTCGGTTTGGTATCTTCAGAAATGAGAGAAGCAACAAGAGAAAATGTTAAAAGAGAATCTTTTTGTTTAATCATAGCATAAATGCTTTTCAGAGTTCACAGTTCATCTTAGTGAAATAATATTTCTGAAGATATTTTTTAACTTGATTTTATCATGCATAAGGGTCCATTGCTACCGATTTGGAGATATCATTAACTGCATTAAGACTGCCATTAACATTGTTAGTGTTATGATTTTAAAAATAATTTAAACAGCTTTGAGCCTTTTTCTTTCTGAGAAGTTTTCTCATTCTGTTTCATATGGACGGGTCTGCATTTTTGCCAGGGTCCACTGGTTTGTATTATACATCATTTACATCAGTAAGGTTTGGTTTGCATAGGGACTCCTACTTAAAATGGAAGATTAGATCACACTAAGAATTTGTTTAGCCCTCTTTCTGTAATGCTGCTACTAGGTACTGGAAGCCCTCTTTCTGTAAGGCTGTTACTAGGTACTGGAAATGGGCAGACATAGTAATATGGTGGTGGTATAGCAGACCACATGCTACACTATGTATTTATAGATTACAGTTTCTACCCTAAGAATCTCTGGAGTCTGAGACTAGAACTGGTTTTATGGACTTACTTCTGTGAACCTGCCCAATTCTACTTTGCCCCACTTGTATCTTCATGAAAAAAATCCAACCCTGACTTACCCAATCAAGTCCGTGTATTTTATGTTGTACGATATATTACAAAAGAATATATACAAGTTATCTTGTATGCCTTTTCAAGAAAAATGGAGACAATACCTTAGCTCTGAGATACCACTGATGCTTGTGCTAATGATTTGGCTGATGGAAACAGCTTACTTCTTCAGCAACCAGAAGCAAAACGTAAACCAGGATTAGAATTCAAAATTTGTCAAAAATTCTTGACCAAGGTGTTGTTTTAAATAAAAAAGTGAACATCTTCAGAAGTATGAGGAATTCCACTGGAATATTAACTCATAAATGCAGAATAGAGAATTAACAGCTATGTTATAAGGATTTTTTGAAGAACTAAATCTAGTGTTTGTAGTTAGTGATAAACTGATGTTAGGAGAATGGCACTACAAAAAAGGCAAATGCCAAAGAAAACTGTTGTGGAGGCTTATTAATTAAGTGAGACCAATTATGTACTTAAACAAAATTTATTTTACAAAACCAATTAAAGCTCCATCAACATTTGGTGATAAAAGATTTGGAATGTCAAATGGAATTGGTACTACACAGCTGACATTAGAATTTTTAAGGTTTTAGAAGGGTAACACAAAATGGACAATCCCTCACCAGTAAGACAAGGGCTCTCAACCTCAAGGAGTTACCTGGATCAACATCTCAACCCAAGAGGAGAGTCCTCAACTGCAGACCCGCTGCTCCAAGGAGGACTGACTCAATAAACCCCTAGTGGCACTTCATTTATACCCTCAGTCAAATCTGTCATCAAATATGGTCACCTTACCTCTCATTGATCACTGTGATTGATCAGCAGTCACTCATTGATCAGCAGTCACTGTGCAAACGTGATGAGGGCCAGCCTGCGCAGGGGCATTTAGTGTTAGGTAACTTATGTCAGCATGGCACAACTGTGCTGGAGTTCCTCAGCTCCTGCAAGGCAGGTGCTCCTGCCACAAAACCATATGCAGAACACATGCATCCTTTTCTTGTAATCAGTGCTAGGGGAACTCAGTTGGAGTAGGACATCTGGGTTTGGTACTGCAGTCAAGAAAGTGATGAATCCATGGGACAGTCTAGAGCCCATCAAGGAGAGTGATCAAAGATCTGGAAAGAATGGCCTACCAGACCAAATAAAATGAAGAATTTACTCTCTGTTGATTAGAAAAGGATTTAGAGAATTAAGGAATTCATTTGAATTGCAGAAAAAAAGAGTCAGATTAGGTGTTAGGAACAATATTACCACAATAATGCTAAGACACCATCCAAGCATTCACATGCTGGACAAACACGTAATGCTGTTTTGCAACAACACCAAATAGTTTACAGTTTAAATGGATAGCATAGATGTAGAATAGAGGAAAGAACTGTAAAACATATTATGAAACACAAATTATTTGAAAACATTCATGTCTGTGAAGAGCAGCTGTGCCCATTTTGATCACCCACAAAATGTAATTTCCACACTTCTCGGTGTCATGAAATAGTCATCTGTGTGATACTGAACAGCAGCAGGAAATTATTTTGTACAGATGTCTACTGCATAAGACCAACTTCCTTGTTCTGGATTCACACAGTATCTTGTCTGGTGTTTCTGAACATTATCACAATGAAGTGCATATGAAATGCTGCACTTTTTTAAAGAGAATAGCAGTAAATCATAAAAGTACTTTAACAAGTAACTAAAATCACAAATTTACCCAACTTTATTTTAATGGAGGTACCTGGTGAGGGTCCCTTGGCTGGACGTTTGTTGGAGGAGGTCCAGAGAGGGACCACAAAAATAGCCAGAGAGAAGAAGCACCTCTCTTATGAGGAAAGGCTGAGAGAGTCTGGGTTGGTCAGCCTGAAGAGAAGGCTCTGGGGAGACCTTAGAGCAGCTTCCAGTACCTACCTAAGGGGGCTGTAATAAGGATGGGGAGAGACTTTTCAGCAGGACC